>WOGN01000630.1:0-23195 GCA_015342105.1 Leptinotarsa texana
TCCTCCGCTGAAAGATGAACAACTCTTTCATCCAACTCACCCCAGCCAGGCAGGGGTTTCAACGTGAAGGGCGGTACTGATGTCTGGGGACATCATGCCGCTATACCATCTACATCCACCATCAGTTATGACCCGTTTGCCCTTCTGATAGGCAACAGTTCGAAGGGTAAGGGAGCCAGGCTCCAACCTGATTGATATCAAGACGACTTTCCACTTGAAACATCAATTTGAATACTTTTCGAATTGAATTTGAAAAACTCATGAATTAAACTCAACTGTATTTTATTCACAAACTTGCATTTGCTGTAATAACCTAAATTTAGGAACATTCCTCATTCTTGATTTGAAATGTATGATCGTTTAACTTGTCGATCTACAGAAAATTATTTTGAAGTATACCAGTATATAAGATTAAATATTGAAGATTTTAAAATGTTTGCTTTGCTTTAAGAGCAACTTGGGGCTTGAAATATGTACTGTGTATTATTATCGAATTCTGTTCGTGGATGTTTGGTGTACACATTTAAGGAAGGAACGTGTTTTATATGTAACCGAAAGCAAGTTAAATAGGTTTGAGAGGAAGTTCAAAGAAGCTGAATTCATGCTGATCAACGACGTATTCAGCAAGGCTAGTGTGGAGATTCGCAACATTCAAAATCAAGCAGGAAAACAGTCTACATTGAAATGAACTGGAAAGCGAGAGGAGAGGAGGAAGAGTTGAGAGACGTGAATACAAATCAATAAATTTCAATTGTTGTAAACATGTAGGAAAAAGTATATATGGATTCAAGATAGAAAAAGCTCCTCACGTCGATTACGTACATTGCGTCTTCATAATGGTATATGTAGGATGTATCCATGCTACTCAAACTTAGGCCTATCCAATAAGGACAGTTGAGGGCAATACTGCATTACATTTGTAGTTCACTAGCACTATTGGTGAGGCTTACGAGTATGGTAGGTCGAAACAGCGATGTCTCTTGTTGGATCACGAATGTTCTGTTTTTCAGTTTTATCGAGTGCCAAGAAATGATACCACCCTTCTCCATTATTGAAAGTGAACAGATATTACTTTATCGAATATTTTTGTTGGAATAAATCGAGTGTTCAACCAATTTTTTTCAATTCAATTTCATTCATTATGGAGAAACTGAATCTGTAATCTGGCTATTGAGCTAAGTAGGGAGTAATACTAAGAAATAATTCTGTTGACCAGTGAATCATGAATGTTGGATGCCTACTTTCTAGTGCTTATCTATTTGCTTGCTGAAAATGATAATTCAAATATACTTAGGTATATTAATGTTGGTGATAAAACGATAAAACGACTAGATAGGAAGTATAGTTGAGTAATAACAGAAAAAGTGATGGTCTGACTCGGAGAGGCTTTGGTAGAGTTTCAGTTAAGATTTAAGAGGATGAGCTGAGGTATTATTGTTTCTTCACTTTTTAAAAAAACATATTATAAAGTGCTGACCGCTTGCTCCCTTATGTACTATATAGGTATGGTACTGAAGAAAACATACTTGTGTAACACCCAGTCGCATCGCTAAATTGGCAAGGTTGGCGGCGGTTATGTTGGCGGCAGCAGATGGGTCCGATCCTAGACCAGGAGGTACTCCACCTTGTCCGACCATATTTGCTATGACAGCCATTCGATTCGCCGTGTGCAGCTGATCTTCAACGTTGTATTGTTGATGCAGTCCATTGTTGCCTGAAGAAGAAAACAGGTGGATGTGAAATTTGATTTAAAACTACTAATTGAATAATTAAAGAGACTGAGAAGAGAATATTCTTAAAATTCCTTAACAAGAAATTGCATGAAATATTTGGTTCTATTTGACAACGATAGGATACTTTAGATACATTTTCTTCTGGTGACCGAAGAAGTCTTGGAGGTAATTACGTCAATTAAAAAAACATCTGTCTCGATCAAATTCACCCATGTATCTAATTTTTGTTTTACCGTAGGTATATTTTATAATATTTAAAAAATGAGTAAATTAACTCCAATATCCAAGGTAAGCGATGTTGAAACAACGTGTACCTAATAATCACAAAGTCAATAATCCCAATCCTTGGTAAATATCTTTGCAAAACAGACTTTTCAGCTTTTTTGATTATTATTCTTCACTACACATGAACATCAATAATGTTTCCAAAAAACCGGTTCACAATACAAGCTCTCAGGCTTGAAGGCCTTGAAAATGGCAAGTACACATGTGTTACCTTGTCTGAGACCTTAGCTTCTGACTATGTTTATGATTCTCTTGGTGTTGTAAAAACGTACAACTTTTTATAACAAATATGTGCCACTCAATTCAATATTTTCATGAAGCCAACGAATGACTTGAATCGTTCAAATTGGTTATTAATCGAAATAGATTCCAAAGTTTAATTTTTCTACCAATTGAGAATAAGTTGTTAGATATTGCGCTGGATCATGATCTCAAAATGTAATATATTATCGAAAATCATTGAAAAAAGTATCCACACGTTTGTTTGAGAGTGTTTCACAATGGTTCTTGGCAAATGTTATATGTTTGGACTTCTAATCAGGCGATATTCATAAGTACTATACAGAAAATAAGAATATGGCGGTAACTCCCAATTTCTATCTCTCAACCAAGAATATGCTGGAAACTCTTAATTTCTATGTCTCAACTTTCTCTATATGGAAATTTATCAATACTTTCTATTCAAAACTTTCAGTGAGGCCTGCCATTCCACCAGCATCACAAGAGAATTTCAATATGATCGTTTTTGAGATACTGTATTATGTGATCTGTACAAGTTTGTTTTTGGTTTATTTATTATCTTAACTCATTCTGTTACCAGTGGCACTGTTTTGATTTAACGTTTGTAACGAATTTTATTCGAAATACTAATAACTGAATCATGAATCTTGAATTAATGTTTTACTAAATGGAATCCGTTGCTTTAAAAGGAGGCTTTGAAAGAACCTCTATATAAAAAGAAATAACCGTTCTTAATTTATGATTCGAGACAACGACTTTAGTTTCATTGATTGGAAAGTAAGTATTATCAAATTACAATCATCATTGAGGAAACTGAAGTCAAGTCAATTTATGGGTGACCACTTACTTCTTAATATATCACCCAATTTTGTATTGCAATTGTTATTATTATTATTCAGTCCTCCTGCTTCCGATCCTGCGGATGATAGTCTTCCATTCCCAGAAGAACTGTCACTGTGAGCACTAGGAGAGGCACACATTGGACTGCCACTGGCTGTAACAATTGAAACAAATTTTTGAATATTTACTTGAAACTATAACTATAATGATAATGACTGTACTCGCGATGATTCGATCAATTTATACAACGGATTGTTGCTGCGTTTATACGAGTAACGCCACAGCCTGTGTATGTTCCGAAGCGATCAACTAAAGAATCTGACTGGTATAAAATTGTTTGGAACTACTCAAGCAGAGTCAAGCGAATCTTTAAACTCTAAATAAACCACTCCATCAATATATCAAACTATTTGGTCTGACCAAGATCATACATTGCTTTCTTCGCTTTTGAACGTCAAAATCATGACGAATGGTCGAAAAATAATAGAAATTTTTTCAAATGCAGACGCCTGTTAATAATTCCATAACCGTTTTAGAACTACTGATACAGTTACACAAATTTGAACACAGTGGACTTGAAAATTTACGAGTGAAAGAAAAAATGCATCCACGGAAAGATGAGAGATACATTCCCTTTCCACTTCTTATGGATGATAGAACAATGGTCTGCATTCACTGAACTTAAGTTCTAGCATTATAACTGTGCCAAATGAACTGGTAAGAAATTCGAGGAAACCTGATCGAATGGTTTATCATTCACTGCTTCAAAGTAAACACAGCACCGTTAAAGATACAAGTGGGATGAATGGTCCAAAAAAAAGAAGACAAATTTTTTCAAATGTCAATATTACCAACTAGTACAAGATGGTGGTGTCAACAGATATAGTAGTCCATAGCAGACCATGATTAATGTCAAATACTTTCCTTTCAGTATGGCAGCAGAATATAATGCTCTTCATTCACGACAACCATAGTTAGACATTAGACATAGTGGGACATCCAGATTTGTAACAGTTCACGGGTGAAAGTTGTAAAATAGACTTCTATAAGGTAGTCAAAGGAAAAACAGTCATCGGCAATGGCCTCTTATGTTAGACTACACTCGTGATGAATGAAAATAATTTATCGTAAAGTTCCTGGAAACCTTCAATAACTAGACTAGGCAGAAACAAGAAGAGTGGCGGAAGAACTAAATATTGTAAAAACTCGAACTGGTTGGACGAGGTGGAAGGAAAATAAAACTCTTGATTGGAAAAAATCTAGAAAACGATGGAACGAATGAACGTTTAGGAAAAATCAGTGAAGGCTTGAAGGACTCGTGCTTAAAGTGAAAGATCTGAAGCTTTTAATTTATCACAAGCAATTTTTGTGTCAACTGAGTGCCCAGTTTAGACACAGGAAGAAATGAATATTACTGGAGTTTTTTTCCACCAAGTGATCATCTTCAAAGAGGAAGATTAAAACAATTTTAATCTCTTCCTCTTTGAAGATGATCACTTGGTGATCGAAACACATGTCGAGCTGTTAAAAATAACGATTTGGTGTTGGGAAAAAACTCCAGTAATATTCATTACTAAACCAAGGGTTCCAAACAGTGCATCATAAATACAGGAAGAAATGTATACTTTCATGTCTGTGAAATAAGTCGTTCGAAACCCTATCATGGAAGGTGCTCCAAATTTTATTTTTTTTATGCAAAATGTTTCTGCAGTTTTGTCAAATTATGATATATTAAATGAATTATTCTTACCTGGTCCCATTCCGGTTAAACCAAGGAGTCCACTACCGGATGCAGATGTGACTGCAGCCAGAATAGTTTCTCGTTCTCTCCTTTCAGCAGCTGCGCGAGATAGAACATATTGCGCAGCAAACTGATGTTTGGGATCCATTCTCATATGTTCCATATGGGTAAGCAGTCCTAGTGGGTAAAATGTGCATTTAGAAAATTTGACGGAATATTCACTAAAAAACGCATGAAAAGCAGACAAAAGACAAAAAGTTGACAAAGTTATGATTGAAAGCATTTTGAGTAATATTCTCATCAGTTGTGGTCCACATATGTAGGAAAATAAAAAAAAAGTAAAATGAAATGAAAATAAGCCTGTTCGAAACCGTTGTCCCTGTTCTGTTACCAAGAAGCCTTTCACTTTGTCCAGAAACCATAAAATAAAAGAAAATGCCGATCTGTTCAATAACACGATTTACATATGTGGACTAACTGTTGAGAATATTATAAGAACAAAAAAGTGATTTGTACCTGATTCGTGAGTAAAAACGGCTTGACATACAGAACATGGCCACATTCTTAAGGAACTTGACAATTGCGATGTTTCAGGGTGACAAGCTAAATGTTTTCTTAGAGAGCCTTCGTTGACATAGTGTTTCCCGCAAACAGGACATGGGTGATTGGCGGTTCTCCTTTTCGCTAAATAAGGATCGATGACGTCAACAGAGAGAGAAAAAAGATATATAGCGAAGCACCCCAGGATCTTTATAAAAGCATTAAATTATCAATGTGTGTTGAAAGTATCGATATAAAGTGAAAAAATTTGAATGGCAGTAATTGAAAAAGTAGCCGTCACCGCTAACACTACTGATTTACTCATTGACCATTATATCGATACCACTTTCTAGAAACACCAATTTATTTCAAACCGAGTTCTATTCAAAATAGACTTCAGTTATCATTACACCTCGTGTTATTCTAACTATTGTTAATAAGCAAAAAATAAATAGCATACTGTAATGGGACAGGGACCGCAAAAGCTTCATAAAAAGTAAATAAATACCTCAGGTTAGATTTACAATTTCTACATTAGGTAACGGAATAAATGATCTACCTCGTTTCATGTTTCAGTGGATGTAAAGCAGAAGACTTCGAAAAATATGAAAGAAGTTAATTTGACTTCTTGAATAATAAATCAATGTCTAGATCCACTTAAAAATATAAAAGGGTTTTTTGTAAAGGATCGATTAGGCTTGAAAGCATTTTTGTTCCCCTCTGTTCTATTTATTTTTTAATTGTATTCAAATTTAGGCTTACATTCTTTTTATTTCTGATATGCCCTTCATTAGAGATACTTCGCAAGTTTCCGCATATACAAGGCTTTGAAAATAAGACACTTGAGAAGTTGTTCCTTTACTGAAAATTGAACTATATGTTTCTATCGGAAACATAATTAATCGATACCTTTTTTCAATCGACGGCCAGAGCAAATTAAAGGTTATGAAAGCAAAAATAAGCTAATAAATGGGCGAACCAACTGAGTTACACACAAAACAGTACTGATCGGTATGAATTGGCCGAAAATGCTGATAGAGAAATCGATAACTATATATGACAACTTATCGTCTCATGCCTTTCTACAACTAAAAATTTTGGTGCAACTCGACAGTTGGTCATAACAAAAAAACTACCACAACTACAGAAAGCATGCAGGTAACAACCATATCAACATCAAAATTAGGTACTTACTTGCTACCCCGGAAGCATTGGGGTCTTTGTGGGTGTGCTTCATGTGCTCCATGAGCGCTTCCCCCCCGAGGAACATCTTGTGGCACAGCGGACATGACGTTGCATTGGGTCCGCCAATAAGAGCTGCATGTTGCTGCAAACGACCAATACACTGTTGACAAAACGGCGCGTTAATTTAAAGTTTAATCAAACCAATGGAGGTGTTCTTCTGCTTGATGATGATAAAGAGATAAATGCCCATTTGATTGGTTTGATTTTTAACTTTACTCTTATTTGTTTTCTTCTGCTCAGACAACAGGGTGATCAACCGGTTGCTGTGCTTCATTCAGCCGAAAACTTCAGTAATAATTGTGATTTGTCCTTAGTATGAAGAAATTACACATGAAGGGTGTCAATGAATTGATATCGACAAAAGCATGATTAAAAAATTATTCAGATGTTTGAGATCATCAATGAGGTTGTGCGAGTTGATACTCAAATGATAAATGAAATAAAAATAATCCTCAAATTCGAATTTGACTCACTGTATCAGGACTTATTTGACGAATAATCGTGACAGTATCAACTTCCAGTTATTTTCTGAGAAAACTAGTATGTATACTGATAAGTCTAAGCTTTTAAGTAACTGTTTTTTCATGTCCCAATTAGAATTTTTTTTAGTGAAATCATGAATAAGTGTGTGCTTGTTGGTCCTTCAATGATAATTTAAATAAAAATAATTCGTGAAATAACCGCATATTTGAAGAAAGGGGAAATCGAATCAATATTTATTTACAAATGTATTGTAACTTTTTTTACAAAATTCTCTAAACTTGAGGGAATAAAAAATCAAGAAGGGCTCATTGGAATTGAAGAATTTTGAATTCTAGAATATTTTCTTCAATTATTTCAGTTCACCACCAAGATTTTGAAACTTGTGATCCAGTTATATAATTTAGTTAAAATAATGACACATCCGGTATTATTTTACTAGTCTCGTTAGTTATAACGCAGTAGTTTTCCTTCAATCCTGTTGATTCTATCAACACTAGTTATTCCAATTAAGAATTTTCCGTTCATATGAAAAGCGCGGTATAAATAATTCATTTTTAACCTGGCCCAAGTACGACCCTGCACATGAAGTGAATTGAGATAGGTTAGGAAGGTTATAATAAATATCAAGTGAATGAACTATACATTTTTATTTTGTTCGAAAGTTAGCGACTTATCTCTTTTTAGCGTGCTGAGGCGTCCATAGGCGTGGAAAAATGGTTCAAGGCGAGTGTTAGGATACAGATTAGTTATATTATTCAATAAAATATTTTCTTATTTTGGCACTGAAAATACAGAAAATAAAAAATCTCGAGAATGCTGAGTGCCATGTTTAGTTGCTTTATTTCGAAGTTAAAAAATGTTGTTTAGTTTTGATGTTATGGACTCTATTTTCGACACGTTGATAAATGATGAAATGTAATTCAAGTGAAAAGAAAATTATATTTTCAACATAAAATCTCTGTCAGATTACGACGATATTATTTTAAACTTTTTAGCAAGAGTAAAATATGGTAAATTCCGACTTTTTATATCAAAGCTTTACTGATTTACTGATATAAGTCGATCCTTATTGGTTTTGGTAATCTCTATATTGGGCTCTTCATCTTGAATACAATTCTGCGAACTGGTTCATGAAAATGTAACAAAAATAATAAACCACCGGACTATCTTGAGATTTGAAAAGGTCCAAAAATCAATTAGGTCTCTGACATTGTTCTGTATATTATTGAGACAACAAAATAGAGGGTTATATAGAGTTTGTACCTGAAGAAAGACATGCGTTGGAATGAAATACGTCGCCTTCACCAGGTAATAAATTCTAATATGAATTGGTTAGGGTAGGTCCAAAGTTAGTGTGTCTATTCGACCCTCCACCGCAACCCGCGAGGGTTTATTGTGGCTCACACCTATTCACACTCGACAAAATAAACCCAGCTTTTTAACGAAGTCGATTAGTTTGTGTGATGAGTGGTCTTTCAAGTCAGATGGTGAGAATACGGCTCTGCCGAACTCTAAAAACTTGATTCGGTTCCTAGCGTGGTAGGCACAAAGTATGTGCTCTGCTGTTTTATCATTTTCCAAATAGAGGCGACTGTCTTCCGACAGTCCGAGTCTCTGCAAATGATGATTCAAATGACAGTGACCTGTAAGAAGGCCTGTTAGACATCGTAGTTCATCTCTACTGTAGTCCAACAACTGCTTGGTATGAAGCTTCGAAGGGTGAATAAACGACTTGGAGTGAGCCAATCCTGGAAGATCCTGCCAGAAGTCTATACATCTTTTTGCCATCCAGGTGTTCAATCTTTGTTTGGCCTAAATCGATGCAAATGACAGGTTCTGGTCCGATGAAGCTGCTTGCAGCACCCTCCTTTGCAAGGAAGTCAACATCCACATTGCCTTCCATGCCACTATGGCCAGGATTCCAGACCAGAGACAATCTGTTAAGTCTTCCTATCGAGAAGAGTTTTTTTTTTGACAATTTGCTACCAATTTAGACGTTGCTCTGAAGGAGCCAAGAGCTTTGAACGCCGCTTAACTGTACGAAAATATTTTTATTGACTTGTGTATGAGGTTGGACTCTTCCAATCTCTCCGCACACAATTCATTAGCGTAAATTTCCGCTTGAAATACAGTCGTTTAGGCAGGTTGATATCTCTGTTCTGGGTCTGCGACTGAAAACACCTGCACCAGAACCGGAAGGTGTTTTTGATCCATCTGTGACCCAACAGCTATCTGCTCTCAATATTTCCTTCTGCCGGAGGATCCAGTCCCCTTTACTCGGGTACAGTACTTTATAAGGATGTTGATAGTTGATAGTTGAAGGTATAAAGTCAGAGGTCATTCCCAAAATGCTCTGACTTCCAGGGTCAACCAACAGTCTGTTGCACTCTGCATTAAATTGATTTATGCAATTGACAATGTGCACAAGTCTATATGCAGACAATCTGGCTTCTCTTCCCAGAAAAATGTGGAGGAAGGGTAGATCTAGAAGGATCTCCATGGCCACTGACAGTGTGGTACTGTTGGCACCACTGATGGTAAATTGGTACTTGAAACTCTAATACTCGTATTGTTCGGATAAGTGTATGGATTGGCAACAACAGGAAAGGCAACTACTAGTTGTGGTTGAAGTGTTATTGTAATAAAACTCGACTTCTTCGATATAGAATTGAAAACTCTGTTTTGGCACTGACATTTGAAAATGTAGAAATTTAGGAACAGTACTACATGATGATGCGGTTTTTATAATTCTTCATAGGCATATTATTTCCAAATGAAGGTAATCAGGGCACTAAATTGACTATTAATTTCAACTTGTTGATATCCTTCATGTCTCAAATGTCATGTCCCAAAAGATGAAGGTATCATTCCACGAACCACTGACAAAACCACTGAGTTCAGTTCTATAGAATTTTCTAAATAGTACTAGATAAAATACTTAACATTTACATCAATAAATAGTATCTGATAATGTTGGTTTTTGAATAATGGATATTTATTTCAATATATTTCTTTCGAAATGGATTACAATGAGAAGTGTTTCCACTCTTCAACAGTCTGCTTTGTTGATTTAACCTGGTGCCACTCATATATGTTGTTTTTTCAGAAAATCGTTTACTCTGTATAAACTGTACGGATGAATGTTAACAATTGATCACACATGCTGATTTTTTCATACACTTTTTTTATTTCATTACCTGAGATTGTTATTTCCACAATGAATTTCGATTTTGGAGTAGTAATACTCAAATTTTGGAAGGCTGTGAGAATTAAGAATGAATTGCAATTATGAGGTAGTGTTCAGCGTTAATTTACAGTGCCTCCAAATATTTGAACGCAATCACTTGGTTTAATCACAAACTTCTCACGATTAAACCAACGGTACTGCACTGGTACCACCAGTCTGTAATTAGACTGCATAAGATGCAAGTCCAGTGGAGGCTTCCACTGCATCAAAAGAATACCGTAAAAAGATCTTAGATACGCCAATTTGGTTCTTACGTGCTGGTACTCCTTTCTAGAACGTAGCTTCCACCTATCATATCGTGTTTGTTGAGTGAAAAATAAAACAATTTTTTTTCAGAAACTCAAGATTCACGAAAGTAGAGTTCAAGGTATATTATTCAATTTCTAGAATGATTTTGTTTTCCATACAAGACTGTTGAATAGCTCTATTACAGAATATTAATTTTGTTTTGAAAATTTGCACATTATGTAAAAAAATCTAAAAGGAAAAATGCAATCATATTTATGAAAATCAAGCATGACCTCTATTATATATTAAATTGAAGAATGATAATCATTTTATTGTATGGCATTACATGGAATTTCTCGAAAAACTCAACTTTCAATTAGTTTTGTCAATGTGATCAACTCAATATACTTTGTTCCAAAAACAAAAGCTTTCATTTAGAGCTTTTTTGTCGTAGCCGAATTACTCTAAATAAAATGAAATATGTTGATAACTTTATTTGCTTCTTACAAAAATATTCCATCCTTTTCTCTGCTATTTACTAGAAAAAATTAAAAAAAAATTTGATTTGGTTGGAAAAATTCAAAATAAAGTAGAAATAAAATGTGCCCACTGTTTTTTTGTAACTGATCAACTGCCTATTCATATAACGTTTCCAGAAGATGTTTGCACTTCGTTGAGAACCAGTTAAGTTTTAAGAGGTCAACATAGTACATTTTGTCAATATTTAAGTAACTTATCTCTGTTGGTGCTGGACTTTTTTGACGCTGTTCTGGAGTTATTCAGTTCAAAATTAACCAAAAATCAAAATCTGCTACTATGCAGCGGAATGTGTGCTGTAAAATATGCTCCTCTAAGCAAACCTACGAAGCCAAATAGTGTAGCCAGGAAGTGACTTATCGCCTATGCAAGAGCTGGATATCTCATGAATTTGCCTTGCACCGAATTCTTGTGCAGCAGAAGCAGAATCTGCATCAGAAAAAGAAAACAATTCCTTCAAGTCAGGAAACGGTTATGTTTAGGCGATGATTGACTCATATCATAGAAGAAGGAGCCCTTCATTAGGAACAGTCATCCATAGCTGACTTTCTGATGGTCTCATATGGAAAAGTTGCTGCAGTTATTGAGGAATGTTGCACCTCAAACATGTGACAACTGCAATATCGACCAATCAAGTGGACTCTCTTCAGTATGCCATCTTAGCTAACGTAGGGGATATTAGAGTAGATACTCCACAGGTACAATTCTAGAGCTGCACATTTTGGTCTGAATAACCGCCCATCAGGTCCTCAGTAAACTGAGGGAAATATACCACGGTCTGTTAAGCTTGGAGTGGATTATTACTTACAAGAAAATTAAGGTCCTGGTAGCAGTCAGTGGCAGTTATTGGTCAAATATTTATTTGTATTTGTCTTTCTTAGAAGGTGTTTGTGAACTTTTCATATCAATATACTTTAGTGTGTTCCGCATGAATCCAATTTCTATTTGTTAGTAGCTTCAAGTAGATCATAAGTAATGACAAATTTCAAAAGAATTTCTTGACCCAAACTGAATTGTTCAAAAAGTGTTCAGTTATTAGAGGTTAAAATAAACAAATAAACCAAAATTCAAATTTTGTACGAATTTAAATTGTTTCTGCTATTGGTGTTGGTTGCTTTTTACTGTTATATAGTGAGTCGTATTCTATGACTACATATTTTTCCTACAAATTGAATAATGAATGGAAAAATTTAATTTCTATACTTATCTTTCTTAGGTGGTTAACTTTTTGGAAAATGCCTCTTTTGATTTCTCAAAATCCCAGAATATTTCCCACGTGAAGATACTGAGTACAGAAATATAATTTTCTCCATTAATCATTCAATATGTATTCAACATGTATGAATAAAATTTATTGACTAAGTTAACCCTTCAGTGCTTTATATTAGGAGATTATCTATTGATTTATCTTTGTGGAAGGCTAAAAATACTTGTTTACTGACAACCTGCCAATTTGATTGATTTGTAGGTGAGATAGATATCACCATTACCGCCAATGAAATAGAAGACGTTACTTTATTTATTTTACATTCAATTGACGTTACTCCAATAAAGAACCTATATCTTGTTCTTGAAGGTTCTGAAATTATCCAGTGAAGTTTTCTGAGCTTCGAAAAAAATATAATCTATATAATTAGGATTTGCATTTTTGATACTTGGGTGTTTCCAACTCTGGTAAACTGAGTTGGAGTGACCTGAAATGATTCATAAACATTCGTATCACTATTGAGCCACTATATTCATAAGTTTTGATTATAACTGATCCAGTTAAAAGTGAAACGGGAGATTCTGGCTCTACCTACTACAGAAGTCGATTACGTATGTTAGAAATGGTAGTTAGGTTTTTGAGAAAAACTGATTACTGTTCTTACCCTTGATCAAATTCATTTGATGGTGATAGTTTATGAAAACCTTTCCTCGTGTACTTTTCATACTTTTTCGTACAACTGTTCAGTTCATTCTGAATCCTTTTACATCTTGCATATTTCCAAGATCTTAATTTTTACAGCGGCTAAACGAAAACGCTGTTTATATTTCCTGAGATAAGAAAATGAAAATTGGACGAATAATTTTCTCACGAAAAACAACGTCTCAACTGCAAATGACCTTATATTTTCATCGTTTAATATTTAATTATCACTCGTCTCATTCTAATGCCAGATGGGAGCATCTCCGCAGAGCGAGAAACAGTGATTTCGGAGGCAAAAATCAGCGCAAAAAATCGAGCAAATGAAGTCAAAATGCAATAAAGAATACTCAGTAATTACAAACGTAGTCCGTGGAAGAAGCAGAGGTAAAACAAGAATAAGCTATTTTTTGCAAACGGGTAAAAGGTTAATTACTGAAACGTAATTCGGAGTTTGATGCATAAATCTTGAATTAAAAACGACTTAAATTAGCTTTAAAAGGTTGCTAATTTTGCCATGAAAATCTGACGGGTATCTAATGATGGAAATAAACTGCAGTATCACTACGGTAAAGAATACGAGTGAAAACATAAAAAAATAACGAAAGTTCTGCTTTCACACAATTCCTTGTTCTTATCAAACAATAATTTAATTTCCACAAAGATTCCCTTTGTGGAAGTTTTTTCATAATTGGGAAAATATGCAAATTTTAGAGGTTTTAAAACATCATTTCTTGTTTCAACAAACTAGGGATGTTGACTATTTTGGGAAAAGTATTCAAAATCATATATACATGCCTAAGTTAGCCCAAAATATTCCAGGTAATTTTCTAAAAATTATTTTTGAACAAAACTGATACTTCAAGAATCATCATTCCCTTCAAAATTTAGCTTGAAAAAATACGTCACATGTTCCCATAAACTGCCAAATTGATAAGACAATAAGAAGTGTTGCATCCCGCCTCATACAAACACAAGAAGTTATTTCTTCACGTTATAGTTATTGAAAATAGTAAAAAATTGCCTTCAGCTTGCAGGGATCTGACAATTTTGGGCAAACAACTAAAATGTCAACGTTTGATCATATTTGTTTACTTGCTACATTATAAGTTCTTATTGTTCAGGTTTTCAAAAATTGAAAGTAAAATTTTGAGGTTAGAAAAAAATAAATATGCTAAAACTGTCCGTTTAATGTTGTTGTTGGGTTGAAAAACTCAATTTTATCGAAGAATCGTACAATTCACTGTCTGCGTGAACGCAATAAACTCAAAAAAACTTTTCATCAATGGATATAAGTTGGAGGTTCATGTGTATAAATAATTCATTAATAGTTTGTGTACATTTGTCAAGTTATGAAGCTGGGAATATTTTTTCACAAACGCTGCCTAATTAATCCTTTTGAGGTATATCAAAACAATTCACTACATAGTGTTTTTATTTTATATATCCATAGAAAAGTATGAGATGGCATATGTCTATCTTTTGAGAATAACTCACTGTAAAAAATAGTCTCATATAATGTGGTAAATCGAAAGCAATATATACAAATACGACATTAATCTTCATCATATCAAATAATTGAAACTAATATCTTAGGAGTAATCGCATCGATGAAAACATTTTGTAATACGGTTGATTTTTTTTTAATGGAAGTCGCATTTTTGTTTTGTGCTGTCTTCAAAATTAGGTAATGAAAAATTTCATAATTTTGAAATGATTTGAAATAATGAAAAATTACATATCTGTAAATTTTAGAATACTTTGTGGAATGCAACTTTAGTTTCTATGCTCTAATAACGTAGATTTAGGAAAGAAGTGAGCACTGAAGTATAGTGTGGCAGTTATTAGTAGTATTGAGGATTTTTAAAATAATGAATACAGTTTATAGCTAAAAAAAATTTCGTCAGTTCATTTGTCAAATCAATTTATTTCGTTTCGTTTATTTCGTTCTGAAAAATTAGTTTCATCCTCAACAAAATCATTAATCCTCGAGGAAAACTCAAATTGCCATATTAACCAAATAGGTACAGATTTTTTTCACCTATCACGTTGAAATCAACCTCTTCAATCGAAAAATATTAAATGTTCATAGCTGAATAAAACCATTCTGCGTGGGAAAGACTAGTAATTCTTCACTTGATGTAGTGCATGCAGGAGAAGAATTGAAGTTATAGAAATCATATTTTTTAACAAGCAAGAAAGCTTGAAACCGGTATCTCAAAATTGTGTGGGAAGGCACAGTGTCGTACTTTATGATAATGCAATGAAGAGGAATATTTTTTTTTTTTTTAAAGTTCTTAAGTTGCCTTTCGCGGAGGAACAGACCGTTTCCACTCATTATCATTAATATAAAAAAATTGTTGAACTGACGAAGAAAAAGTATTTCCTAAATTCTGGTTATTCATTGCTGTCACTTCATAAGAATTTGCTTATTTTCACCATTACAATTTGAAACAGATAGAAAATAAGACACTATTTGTATATAGAATAAAGAAAATAACTTTTGTCTAATTTCTAATAAGTTCATTGTTTGTTACAACAGGTTTCCATTTATAACACCGAAACCGGTTTAATAAACTAACTAATACATCAAGTCGAGACAAGTATTTGAATTTACATTGATAAGGTCAGGTAACTGTAAATGGTACCTGAAATAATTCTACCCGAGATTTGTCAACTTGTCCAATACAGAATTCAAGCAAATCAAGTTATCTCTCTTCACAACAATTTTAGAGAAAAAGCCCAAGTTTATCCCCCCCAAACAAAAACGACAATAAAGAGACCATATGAGTACAAATCGAAGGGATTATCACAAACAACTTCAGTATAATAAGCAATACCACTTACCATAGACACATATTAGCTGACATTCTTTGTAAAAATATACCATCATCAAGTTCCAGCGAAGTTAAAGAAAAAGTGGAGATTATTAAAAAGAGGAGGAACAAAGACCAACTGATTTTCACAAAGACAAAGGTAACAGTATAGTATGCATAGAAGAAATGGAAATACCATTCAAAAATGCAGAACACTGTGGACACATTAGTCATTACCCTAAAACTAAAAATAACTCGAATAGAAGAAACTACTGATAATATCATTAGAATTGGTATTTATTTATAAACTTCTGAAAGTATTCTTTAATGCATAACTCACAGAAAATTAATTTATGAATCTGAATCGTTATAGTTAAATAATATTCAACTCAACCCCAAAAGATCACTAGTAAATATTTTACAACCAATTTCAAACACAACTGAAACAGTGTTATACAAAACTCAGTGTTATTAGTTAAATGAATATGTAGATCATGTTGGAAATGGTTTCTTTCAGTGGCTGGCAAGTAAACAAATTATTAACGTGCTAGGAATCACACGTTACAAGGTAAGACCTCGTTAGTCCGTAGCTCGCACAAGTTTCTCAACTTCTGAGAGTTGTTGTTTGTATGGGGGAGACAGCTGATTAACGGAAAAACAAATTTTAAACAAATTTTTTCAAATAGATTTTTTTGATCTACCCAAAGTAAAAATCTATGCCAAATTATTCAATGGTGACAAACGACCAAAAATAAAAATTTGAAATCTCAAAGTTTACAAGTTTCGAAACTATCGTAATGATTTGAAATGGATCCATTTTCTACCAAAATATTATTCGTAACAAAGAAGTGTTTCAAGTTATCTGTTTCCAATGTGGAATACTGAATTTTTTACAGCAAATCATTATTTCAACTGTATATTCTTCGAATTTTTCACCAAACTGTTTCAGCTGAAAGGTTTTATGATCGAACTGTTATTAAAAAATAATCGATACACTTACAGTACTCCCTATTCATTCTACCATTTATTATGGATGATGACAGAGTAAAGGGGTAAAAATTGACCTACATCTGATGAGTCATAACGCGAGAAAAGAAAGAGGGTCAATAAAAAACCTTCATTGTACATAACGAGTGTTTCATTCTATCTTCGTCCGATACAATCGAGTATCCCTTTCATTACTGAACCCTGTGTTTTTCGCTACGACTGCTTTTTATTTAGGGATTAAGAAATTACAACTGATTGTTTCTTGTTCGTTGAGATTATAGTATGAATAACTGCGTAACGAAGTTGTTCAGTATATTATTAAATATCTAATGTATCTCTAACTGATACATTACATTTTGCAGCATTTTTTAAGAAGATATTTGAAATACCAAAAAAGAAATTCAATAAAAACTACTTAATTTCAATCCCATCATGTCCTTATGTGTTTCATACTATGTATATAGTTTTTCAATTCATTATGCTAATTTATTTTCATCAGTTTATATCTATTAATTGTATTATAATCAATTCATTATAGTTAACAGTTTATATCTATTCATTGTATAGAATACTCTTACATACATATTTTTTAGTTTAGTTATAGTTTAGAATTTGGCAATATCACGCATAAGGAACATTTTTTTCAAAATCTAGTCTACGTTTCTCTACCGAATCTCTGTTATATATATGTAACCAATGTAGTAAATAAACATTTTTATTTATTATTATTATTGACATTTACTGTCAACTTGACAATATTCTTGAAATATCTTGGTGTATCAAACCCCAGATCAGTTTTCATTGCATTTTTTGTTTCTAGTATTACGGTTCCTTGTATCACTGTTGTCCCTGTTGCCGTTGTTTCTGCCATGTTTTTGTTTCAATTGTGTTCATTGTTCCTGTGTTTGTGTTGGGTTTTGTTCCTGTGTGCCAGTTGTTTTCTATTCGTGAGTTCCTATTCATATTTTGAGATTTTTGAAGTTTGTATTTCAACTGATATCAACTCTTTTTGATTAACAAAGTTCAACATGGTACGTCTGTCACTTCAAGAAAAAACGTAATTGTAGGGGAAGGCGTGAGGTCTTATTGTGAAGCAGCCGCTGAGTTCAATAGCTGCTAGAGGTAGCTGTACGCGCTGGAACTGTCCATAAAATATACAATCTTTTCAGGAGTACCAGCCAAGTAAGAAAGGGCACAAAAATTATAAAACAACATATTGAATATGACACCACATTGGCGGCTTATCAAGATGATCCATGAGTTAGTTTGAGAAACTTATCGCTTCAATGTATTTCATTAGTTCGGACTTCCACTGTCTAATATAATATAAATTGATTTGAAATCCCTGAAAGAATCTGTAAAAAATTAAAAAGAGATTAGATAAAAAAAATATAGTAAGCAAAAAAACTGAAATCACAATGAAATCGAGCAACAACCGAGAAGTAAAAAATGGAAATATTAACACGAGATGAAAACTGAAAAAATGTTAACAATCCATGTTACTTTGTGACGTTTCGATTGTTAGTATCCACAATCGTCTTCGGGTGATAACTGTGGATTGTAGATACTAACAATTGAAACATCGTGAAGTAAGTTGGCTTGGAATCTTTTAATTTTTAATTTTCATCTCGTGTTAATAGTTCAATTTTTTATTTCTTGGTTGTTGCTTGATTTCATTGTGATTTCAGGTTTTTGCTTACTTTTTTTTTAACTAATCTTTTTTTTTAATTTTTTACAGATATTTTAAGGGATTTCAAATCAATTTATATCATATTAGACAATGGAAGTCCAAACTAATGAAATACACCACGAAACATTGTCGACCACCTTCAAACAAAAGTAATCGCTTCAACTCAATATGACCCTCAGTAAAATATGGAGTTGTTTGAGTAGGCATTAAATGCATGCGTGCAAACCCAAATTTTTACATACTTTGCACAAAGGAGATGAAATCGGCCTTACGGAGATTTGTTTGTGGATGCAGGGAAATTATCTCAATGACAGGAATTTTTTAAAGTATATTTTACTACACTGATGAGGCTACCTCTACCACGAATGGTGTTGTATTTTCCCAGAACATGAGATTTTGAGCTGAACAAAATCCAAATTGGTTAGTGAATTGTGGAGACCTAATATCTCAGAAAATTTATGTGTGGTGTGGAATTCTGAATGAAAATATTATCGGAACATTTTTTTTTCTTGATGTTATGCGAAGAGAAACCAGCAAATCGAATGACTTATAAATAGTCATCTCTCGGAAGAATAAGTCCACTCATCACCCGAAGAAGATTGTAAATACTAACAATCGAAACGTCGAGAAGTAACTTGTCTTGAAATCTCTTTTAATTTCTATTTTATTGTAATTTCATTTCAGGGTTTTTTCTGCACAGTATAATTGTTATTTTCAGCTATTCATTTTAATTTTATTGATTCTTTCAGGGATTTGAAATCATTTTATATTATATTAGACAATGACAATTTGAATGCTTTCAAAAATCTGCATATAGCAAAGTGTGACATAAGAACAGCGACAAGATACTATTCCCTATTGGGTATGAGTTCGGAATTAGACTAGTTCATATCTAGATAACGCCAACTTGGTTGGTGAAACGAACGTATGAAAGAGAAGTATTTGTACAGTGTATTCTTAAATTTCATCTTTAATGTCAGCGATATCTGAACTATTGATAATATATTTACCATGGACAATAGTTTCATAAAAAAAATCTCACACTCCTATTTCACTTTCAATTGAATTTCGAATTCATCATCATCAATTGAAGGCAATGGCTGATTGAACTTCCTGAAATTCAGAAAATAAGTCTATTTGAATTCATTCTAGATTCAGTTTCTGATGAACTCGTTTTATCCAACCATTTTCAAACTTGTTTCTCTGTTGAATCACCTTCAATACATTTTCTGCGTATGCTAAAACAAGATTTAACCAAATTGTCATTACATACTGTCATCGATGACATGAATAGATTTACCTCATTCGTGACATAAGGTCGTAATTTAATGAATGAATTGAGTGATTTATGGTGCTGAACAGGCAATCAGGCAAGTTATAATTGAATGTTCATATAAACTTAGTTGATTCGTGGCGTTTCGTGAAGAGTTCATTTTGAAATTAATAGCTTTCTTACTTTCTTTGGAAGATTCCATATGTATAAAGATTTAACTACTTCTTTTCTATTAATATCTTGTATTTCATCTGCCATAGTACCTCTTCAAATAAAGAAATTATACCAACTCATAAAATGAAATCAAGAAAAAAGATTCTACTTTCACTAAATCAAATACCTCACGAACATAGCTGGACCGCTTTCTGAAAAATCCTGATTCACCAAAAATGATAGTTGATTCATCTCAAATCGAAGAATAACAGTCCAATTCGATGCTATTGTTGCACATTCTGCAAGTTCCAAATCAACTTCAAGGTCCAAAAATTATCCTACTCAAAAGACCGAAGATTATATAAGATTATATGATTACCTCAATTACCTTTCTTTTTCCAAAAATATATTTTTTCAAATTCCAATGATTTTATGACAATATCAATCAGTTTATTATATATACCATGCAACGGCAATTATGTGAAGGTGAACCAGTACGCATTCACAATTTTAGTGTGACATTATATTCCTAATAAGAGATATTATTAGCTAGTTTTATCAACCGTTTCTTTTTTTTATTTTGACAGTAATATACACAATATCGGTTACTTCTAGAGTTTTTTTGAAAAACTTTCACCAAGTATCACATGACGGGTTTCATTCCAATTTTTGTTTCTTGAGTGATTCATATAATATGTTTGATTCCAACGGAAGGGGTTTTTAACATATCTTAATATTTTATTCATCCAGACGATATTCCATAGGCAAGTTTCAAATTTGGTACACGATATAATTTACTCTGAACCACAAGATATTTTCCAATGTTATATCTAATACTGAAATTTCAAATCACCCTTCACGTCAGACCCATTATGAGGTATTCTTTTCAGGAAATTTATATATTCCGAGGGGATACCAGATTCCTCGGCACCCTTGATCATAGTCTCCAAATAAGCAGGCGTCGGTCTTCTTTCCTCTGGCAAATTTTCAAGATTCACGTCGTCGGCATTTCCAACTTGTCGATAGCATCGGCACTGTAATATCTTTCCCTCTGGAGTTTCAACGTCCACGGTGATGGGGTAGTAAATGTTAGCGTGAACACCTTCTTGCCTTAAACAGAATAAAAAATTCAGCCCACAGAAGATTTTAGCATGAAAGGTAATATACAACTTATTTTCTAGCAAAGCAACATAACCTAAAACTAAAATATTAATGCCTTCGTTATTGTATGTTCCTGAACGGTGATGTTATGTGTTATTAACGTACCCTGTTTCCATGAATTCATGTAACAATTTTTTTCAATTTCTGAACTTACGAAGACACTAGATTTCTCTGGTTTATGAAATCTTCTCGCGAGATATAGTCCGTTTAGATTGATCAACATAGATTTTATCGCAAATCCCGCAGCTTAATTCGTAAATCCCAGATTTTTCCTTCTCGTTTTTCAGGTTGCCCAATACTTAAAAATCCACTTTTCTTTTCAATTTTTAGAAAATTTGCGCCAATCCGTTGGTGTATTTTGGTTCATTTGGATGAACTATGAGCCTTATGAAAAAGGGGTTGGTTGGGTAATAGGGTCAATTTTTTTCTTAAAAAACAATTGTATTCTTGCCGATGAAAATACTATTTTAAGAACCATCAGACATGTTAGATACGTATTTAAAAAATGAAAATAAAAAACATTGCAACAACAAATTTCAAGACAACACCAACACAAAATGACATGAAACAAACGAATGGCTTCATCTGTAATTCTGATAAGGTGGTGTGTTTTTTAATTATGATACATATTCTCAAATTCGATAGTGTTAATACTAGAAGAGATGTCGATGGCCCTAATACCGCATATTTCAATTTGATACGTAAAATACCTGAATAATTTACACCTTTTTCATTCTTTTTCTTTCCGCCATTGATTAAAAAACAGACACCACCCTATCAGAATCACTGATAAAGCCACTCGTTAGTTTCATGTCTTTTTGTGTTGGTGTTATCTCAAAAATTTGTTGTTGTAATACTTTTTATTTTTATTTTTTTAATACGTATCTAACATGTCTGATGGTTTTTAAAATAATATCATCATCAACACGAAAAAAACACTTTTCAGTGAGTAATTTCATTAAGAACTCATTATTTCTTGTGAAATTGAAACGATAATAATCGTATAAGTTTTGTAGAAGGTATATTTATGAAATTCATTGTTACAAAGCCCTGAGAGAGAATTTTATTAAATTCGAAACGTCAGCAATAATACAATTTTTTTAAAGAAAAAATTGATACCCAACCAACTCCTTTTTCAGAAAAATTATTGGATCACTAAACTAGTTTTATGAGTCTTATATTAATGTCTGTCCTGATAAGAACCTACCAGTACTGACAATTTTGAATAGGAAGAAAGTGCATACACTGAAAATTCAAAAACGGAAAACTCACTGAAAACTCTAAACGGAAACACATTTACTTGAAATTGTTATTAGACGTTACGTCAAGTGCTAAAAATGGCAGTGCGAGTGAAGGCAATACTGCCTTTCGTTTACAAGTTATAATTGTTATCAAAAGCTTGAATTATGTTTCCCCTAAAATTATAATTCTAAACTGCACTACATTTATTCTTATAAACATGCTGATCACTCAGCATGTTTATAAGAAAGAAATGTCATTCAACGATATTCAAGGAAACTTTTTTTTAATTTCTAGATATTTCGTCAATTCTAATATGTTTTGTAACGAATTAAAGAATGAACTGTCTTAAACAAATTTATTTTTAACAATATTTCACCATCACAACTAATTTATCTACAAACACTTAGCAACTAACGCTTAATTTATCTTCACAGTTAGATTTCTTTTAAACGCACGATTCACATTCTGGATACAGACTCCCTCTCGGGACGGTTGGCCGGCTTTATATATCGGCAACGATCACTGCAGATCTCTCTAATCGTTTCGGGACTCATCTATAATTTTCGTGGCGGTTCGTCGATCGCATTCCTTTCGCGGTGAGTCATATGTTTGCTGGCTGAAATATCGGTCAGGGCCGGCTTCAGATTTATTACATTGCCCCCTTCTTAAAGACGTTTCGCCTAAAAATGTCATCCTCGGCGTGTGTCGATACCTGCAGGACTCTCCGTATCTGCACTGTGAAGTTCGATGGAAGTAACACTCCACAGTCTTTATGTTCGGTCATGGAAGATGGGAACCACACATCAAAATCTTGATGCCGCTGGATCTGAAGATCGTTTCCAACATGC
>WOGN01000631.1:0-23185 GCA_015342105.1 Leptinotarsa texana
TATATATAGGCTCTTGAAACGTCATAAATCGACAATAGGTGACTATATTATTGTGAATATCAAATTAAAAAATCGACCTGTAGTGAAGTGAAAATCAACGTGATTTCTCATTACCAAATTATTCCTCACTGGACTGAGATATCGAATTTTCTCGAATAACATTTTTCGAATTCAATGAAACAAGCTGATTATGTTTCTAAATAAGAACCAATATCTCAAGGGAAATACGGGAAAATCCCTGGCGTGTAGCCTCTTTGGCGTATTTTAATCAAACGAATGACTGACATGTTTTATTATTAAGAGAGCAAGAAGGGCATCGAAGGCAGGTGGATGATGGATTCCCCATGTTGCCATCAGTCCACAATCGAAATACACGACTAATGCATTCGCTTCGAAAATTTGCCTTGTTGGAACACAATAAAGTGACAGTAGAACGTCGATTTGCTGAGGATTTCATGGGAGGTGAATAACTTACCTTGATGGGAATAGATGATTCAAATGGATTGTGTAGTCAAGGGCGGATTTAGATTGTAATTTTCAGAGGGTACGATTCACATATAAAAGTATATGCGCCTAATAATAATAATAATTGTTGTTCCTTGTTGAAGAATACACAGTAAGAATAAAAAAATGTTTGTATGTTCATTGACAAGGAAATCGCCTAGGGGTAGAAACAGTTTTAGTATAAAATTATTGTAGCAGAAGTAACACCAATGCTTCGAATAACTGAATGTGAAACATACATGCATACATGTAATTATAAAACCAGTTAAGGTATGTGAGAAAGTTAATGAATGGAAGAGTAAATTTCGTTACATATTAGTGATAACTGTCATGAAGAAGCTTAGATTAAAAAATGTCCAAGTGTGTAGCAGTTTTTTTCAATAGGAACGTTTTTCAACCTTGATTTGAAAATGTTGAAATTTGGTAATTGTTATTAAACATTTCAGGTCCAAGATAAAGATTTTTCGGTAAAGCTGTTCTACGAATTCTGGGCATTAGTATATCTCTAGAACGAGTTGGATACTGATGTTTGCTGGAAAGGTATATTGAGCTTGGCTCTATACACGTAAGTGCATAATTCGTGAATATAGAGACTAGCAAGAAACCGGCAACCAATCTACTGGTACAGAACGAAAGGTATTTAATAAACAGTCAAATTGAAACCAAATATCCGTACAAACGGCCCAACAAATCTCACAACCACCAACTCTACAATTACCGACACAACAACTACCGACAACTTTCACAACTAACATTATACCTCATATTCCAGAACAGTCTGAAAAAATAAGACGAATTGGAAATATATGTGAAGTTAAACTGTTAGAACAAAACAACAATGCACTGAAATCCCCACATATACAGGATGTTCAATATCTACGGTGAGAAACTTCAGAAAGTGATTCATTAGGTCGTTATAAGGAAAAAGTTCTCATGAACATATGTCCGGAGTTAATTCGTTTCTGAGATACAGGGCGTTGAAATTTTAAAGAAAAGGTTAGCGAAACGTAAGTGAAATTATTTATGATGGACTCACTACTAATTGACACTTCTGACTTCTTCTATATGAAGAAAACACAAGCGACAGAAAAGCTGTATTTCTGATCGATCATCTGCAGAAAATAAAAAACTACAACAAAAAGTCAGTGATGTACTTTTTTCCCCAATAATTTTGACTGTGGTGCTTACTGAGACTCCACTGGACCTAATAATTTAAATCTAGTAAGGGCTGAATGAGTGTCTCATTACTTAATATACAAATAACGGTAGCAAATTTCTAAATTGGTGAAAGGATACTCAAGATATTTTATAAATACTTACAGTTTTTTAAAACTTCAACATTCTCTAGCTCAGAAATGACACAACTCTAGACTTATGGTCTTGTGAATTTTTTTTTCTTCAAACAACCTAACGAATCACCCTCTGATGTTTCGTACCGTCGTTAGAAACGTCCTGTATAAAACCCAACAACACTCAAGAAAGAACAAAAATTTCATTAGTATGAAGTATTAGTATTAGAACAAAGTAGTTATACTTTGTTCTTGTGATGAAAGTTATATGTGAAGCTTCAAAACCACTGAAAGTGTGTTAGAATGAACATGAAGATCATATTAGAAATAGACAAATAACAGGATCACATTTCGAAATCAAATGATGAACATCGAGTTGAATGGAATAAGACAAAAAATAGGAATCATTATTCTCTACTGGATAGTGCTTTCGGGCTCTGTAATACGAAGGAGGATCTTGAGAAGGAATTAGGCACCATCAAAAAAGATCTTCAACGGAATAGTTACTCCAAAGTGATTGTGGAACATATTTTGGCTGAAAGACAGCAAGCGCCTTCAAGGAAGAAGGAAGAAGCCGTCACAACCAGTGCTTGCCCGTCCCTACGTCAGAGAATTGTCAGGAAGGGTAAGAAGAACAAGGTCCAAGCACAACATCGAAACCTGCTTCAGACCTGAGAACACCATCGGCAGCAGCCTCATGAAAACCAGGCTACCAAACGCGGACTGAGATTCCAAGAATTGCATTGAACAGATACCATGTGAGTGCCGCAAATTCTATATGTCTGCAACTAAGAGGCCATTGAAAGTCCGCATTGCTGGGTGTAAAAAAACACGCAGCGAGAAGAAACCAGCAAATTGGAAATAGTAGAGTATGTTTGAATACATCAACATAACATCAAGTGGTCCCAAGATGAGATCATCCACATGAATAAACCTGGTTTGGGAAGAAGTTTAAAGAAGCTTCATATATTTTTTCGAAAGACGTATTCAGTCAAGCTAGCGTAGAGATACATAACATATGGAAACCTTCAATCAAGCGCTGAACCGGTGAAGCGAAGAGAGGGAAGGAAGGATATCTGAAAGCGATTGAATGACCTATAAATAGTTATCTCTCTTGAAATAGTCCAGTCATAACTCAAATACTAACAATCGAAACGTTGTAAAGTAACTTGGTATGAAATTATTTTATTTTCAATAGTTCATTTCTATTTTAGTTGTTCGATTTTAAATTTTTTGCTTATTTATTTATTCCTTTAAAGATTTCAAATCGATCAGACAATGGAAGTTTGAACTAGTAAAAAGGACAAAAATAATTGTCAATAAACTCTATTTTAAGAGACGTATACTCAGAAAATCAGCGTATATTCTTATATCTGGAGAGACTTGGATTTTGAACAGCTTCTAAGAAATGGATCATAGTTGGCTTCACATCTTCCCAAATAGCTCCTTTCTACATATTTTCCATACATTTTTTTCTGAAATAAACATCCTTCAAAATTTTATATATGAAACACATCGACAAATAATCGATACTCTCCTGTCTCTCCACATATACGAAATGTCGCTGGGGACTTGTTAATTTATCATGTGACTGAACACGATGGCCGACTGAAGAGGCGTCTTCGATTACTCTTGATTAATGACTCTTGTTTGGCGAGAAAACTGGAAAAATCAAAGGAAAAAAAAAAGAGCGTTCTCGTTGAGGGTGGAATAATACTCAGTGCTGCCATAACAAAGATATATGAGGATGATAAAATACAGAAGAATATGGAGGATAACAAACAAGGAGATATGCGGGAAATGTGGGTATTGGGAATGTGAACAGACTGTCTTGCGTAATCCTAGTTTTCCTGATTGATGAAGATAACATGGATATTCATGAATATTTTATCTTTCGTTTCTAAAGTAGCTGTCTGTTATTGTTTATAATAGACTTGCGACAAAATTATTGGATAATAGCTAAAAGGGCTATACAAAATCTAATCTCGGTTAAATTATGATTAATTTCATTAAGTGTAGCTACTATTGACTGATGAGTTGGTTACGGAGATATACTGTAAACATCCAAAAAATTTCAATTCTACGTTTGTCTTCTTCATTTACCTGAATATTGAAAATCTGATTATATGTCACCCCATAAACTTCAACTGGATTATCAGAATATATTGAAAAATTCCAGTATAGGATGTCTTCCCCCTTCAACTTGAATGTAATTTGCCGATCAAAAATTTTCACCAAATATACAGGTACATATTTGAAATTTCAAGTGGTTCAAATCGGACGATACCCCGTTTATATAACCAACATAGGCTTTCGCAACAGAAGACACCAAATAGTATGTTAGTAGGTAGTTTTCAAATGAAACCTGAGGTTCCAAACGATTCTACTGCTACTGCGGAATACATCATCAATTGTATGTGCGTTGACTGTGTGAACGAAAGTTACATCTGCAAATTTCATCAATGGAAGATTGGGAGCTACAGGTTCACTCGTATTTATAATTTCAGAAGGTGGTGGGGGAGATGGTGCGGATAATGGTAAGGCCAACAGTTGTGGGGGCAATGGAAGGGTGTCCATACAGAGGCTAACTCCTCATTTGTGTTTCTGATTGACCGTACTGCTGCTAGGTTGATCTGATGGGTTTTTGTTGTTGACAGGTATGCTACCGGTGGGAAATCGCTCAGAGATGTATTTCAGTTCATTGAGTACTGAATTCCATATTCTGTTGACTCGTATACCTAGTTGGCATGCTCTAAAATCTCAATGGCCTCCCTATAAATTCGTATGTGGTAATGTGTTGATTTATATTCCATCAGGTGATCTGTTTCTACCAGGATATTATCTGCCATTGCGGATTTCTGTGGTTGCAGCTCGTATTGATGCTGCGTTTGGTAGTTCCGATGTGACCTGAGAAACAGAGTCCTGGGTCGATCTGATAGTGATACGTAGTAGATTAGTTGGCTTGTAGATGGTCTCAATGTTGTAACAGTTTCTCGATACGGTCCGTGATTACCTGCATGTATGGAAAATATACTATGCTTAACAAGGCGGATGTATCGTGGTCGAAGTTTGGATATTTCTTCTTTTAGGATGTATAGCACAGTTGAGTTCCTGTGCTGTGGAACCATTGACCAAAGTATTCATTTCGTGGAGTGCCATTGACATGGCACTCCACGAAATGAATACTTTGCTATGATTTGACCTATTTTCAAAAACATCGAGAAGTCTAATGACAAATAGCAATCTCACCAAGTTCAAGCAATTTCCTACTTGTCTTCTCCCGAACGTTGGTAACTCGTACTATACTTCAGGTGTAAGGCTATCTGCGATTTATCATTCATTAAATTCAGTTTCTTGTGCTTCGCACTTTGATCCTGAAGTATACTGTAATATCTTCGGCAGAACACGTGTTCTACTATATAAGAATTTCTGATGAAGAGTTACTTGAATACGTTAAATTCTTCATTGATATATTCAAGAGAAAAATCAATCTAAATAAATTAGTCTGAAAATTTCAAATGCAAAAATCCACTATAATTACTTAGACTGAAATATTGAGCTGATCATAGTTCTATGCGCATACTGATTCACATTTTTTTTATCATCTGATATTTCAAATTTCAACAACATTCAATAATCTATACTTCAGTTTTCAAATATGTTTTATAATACCATTGTTTCCATTCCTCAATAAAGGTAAAATAATATTTCACGTAGTTACTGAGTTTTTTCATGACATAACACTTGATTTGTAGCAATGGTACTTGGCATAATTTAAAGAAAGTTGAGTAACAAAATGTGGTGGCGCCCATTTCAACATCCATAATTAGAATCCTTCTTGAACTTACAACTCAAAAGCTCTCGGACGGAGAACATTTTGCAAGTGTTTTTCTCCTTTTAAAAAAGTTTTCAACCACTACTTATTCCATCCTAATCGAAGGCTGTGGAAACTTCTCCGACGCTCCTTTTTCGGACACCTTCAGTATTAAGGCTGATATTCTCATGAATCTATAAAGCAGCTGCCATAGATTGACTGTAATATGTTTTGGAACATTATTCTGAATTGTGAAGATTTACACATCTCATCAACTTCTCATGATCAACAAACTTCAAATTAGATATTCTTCGAAATATTAGTCATATTTAGGTCTGGAGGGCTGTTTTCAAATATCTCAAAACCAAGTCAACCGCTACCACCATCAAAATTGGCATAACTGTATGATTCAGGAATATGAATACAATTTTAGTTTAATAATAATAATAATAATAATGGTCTTTATTGGGTAAAATAGGATATAACAACGAAAAGGCGTTCAAAACTTCAGTGTAGAGTACTACAGGTTTGTTTTATCACTTAACCTAATATAATGTATAATCAGTACATAAAAATTAATGATAGTTATAATAAATTGATAATAAGTGGGATGAAATAAAATATAGCTCGTATGAATTTGTTTTCCAAGAATCCTGTAGAAAATGATTTTTTTATATCCAGCCGGACATGAATACGTCTCCACTATCAAATTAGTGAAAAACTCGCATCTCTAAAAAGAACATGAAAAATTGTGGGCATTATGCATATGAGTTGCAAAGTTAGGCGAAACAATCGCTGCGTTTTGTAAAAGGTTCAAATTCAAACTGCGGGCAAAATTCGGAACGGAACATCAGAGGCCGCTTTGTTCTGGACACACAGCGCGAAAATATAATGTTAATGAAATATAATGTTTTGTGTGCCATTCTTTTCGGCGCCATATTTCACGTAGCTTTGCATTGCTTTGGGCCAAACAAAGACTTCACGCCGGGCTCGAAATTAAATTTTTTTCTGATTTGCATATCCCGGCCGTTTAGAGAAGCTGAGCGCTTATTAACGAAAACTCGGAATTAAATTGTCGGGGTGCGAAAATCTTGGTGTTACCACTCGGATTTTCCTCAAACCTTCCACACTTTGCCTCATCCATATTTACACCGTTCATCCCGTTTCGTGTTTTCTCTCAAGTGATATGGAATATGGAATAATTCCGCAACACGGAGAACACAATCTTTACGACTTATACGGTGAAAGCATCAAATGTCTCCAGTACAAATTAGCTTCTTCTGAGACGTGATATTATGGTGTTCAGACTGGGTGTAGCTTCCTTAGTTAACTGGTGCGACTGAGGAAGCTACTCTTATCGTGAAACGTGCATACAAAATCATAAATAATCAAATAATACTGGTTCAGTCATCTGTCATCTGAAACTGGTTTTTACGACCGAAACCGAAAACGAATTACGGCAATGTTATCAGTTTCGGCCGAAACCGAAACTTCCTTACAAAGATCATGATTTGAGGTAAAAATAGAGAAAACGTTATTATAATCAGTCACTTTTTATTTTTTTATCTTTAAATCACGTTTTGTAGTCTTCGACCTTTTTACTTATTGATAATCAACATAACAAACCCTTATTTGAAAGAAATATTAATTGCTTCTAAAAAATACCTGAAATAGGTGAAGTGTTTATTTGAGTAGATGTAGATCCTTCTTTTGAATGTTATTAATGGTTTTTCAAAAATATTGAACATAAAATTACTCATTTAAGTTGTTACCTAATATCAGAATAGGCGCTTAATATTTATGTAATAAACAAAGTGAATCACAAAGTAAGTCTCGAGTCACGACATGATTAGGCACGTGGACGCAAAAAATGTCTTCGTCGCTTGTATGAAATTCAATCACAGCGCGGGAACTCACGAATGCAGTTTCGGTCGTAGTTTCGGCAGGTTTGCCGCTGAAACCGAAACTAAACCGAAACCCGTTTTTTGCCGAAACTCGACCGAAATCGAAACCGAAACCAATCTTTCAGTCGGACACTAGAGTTTATGTTTGAAGTTACAAATTTTCAATTTTTCCATATTTCCGGTTACCAAATTATGGAGCTCTGCAATCATGTACGGAAAAAACATCGTAGTAGAGGAGTTTTGTTAAGAAATAGTCAAGCACACCTTGTTTCTGACATTGATATTACGAGGGTGGTCTGAAAAGTCTCCAACCTGACAAAAATACAAGACATTTTTTCAGTTTTTTCCTCGACATAGTCTTCTCTTTTCAACTCTACACACTTCTCATAGCGATACTCCTATCTTTGTGACTCGACCAAATAGTATTCGGGGTTTTTCTCTGCAAAATAATTGTTCACGATGGTGAACTGTATTTGACAAAATTGTCTATCCTCCAAGCGCAATCTTTAGATTCGAGAACAAAAAGAAGTCGCTTGAGGCTAGATCTGATGTGTAACGCGGATGGTCAAGCAGTTCAAACCTTAATTCATGGATTTTCGCCATGGCAAACCCTGAGGTGTGAGACGGTGCATTGTCTTGGTGAAATAGGTTTGTTTCTGCAAATGTGACCGTTTTTCCGCAAGTTCTGCCTTCAGGATGTCAAGTAGTGATGCGTACTATGCTCACTGTCCCAGCCATCAAAGCAGTTTTTGTTTTTTTTTGAGCCGATTCCACCTTTTCGGTTCACTGTTTGGACAATATTTTTGTTTCGGACATATAAAGGTGTATCCAAGTTTCATGTACAGTAATTGATCGTCGCCAAAACTCTGATTTATTGCGCCCAAACTGCGTCAACCGAGGGTTGGAAATGTTCACTAGAACACGTTTGTGGTCCAATGTGAGCAAACGCTGCACCCAATGCGCGGGCAGCTTTCTCATGCCTAAATGTTGATTTAATATGTGTCAAAAACTTTTTTTTGACATGTTAATAACCTCTGCTATCACTCTCACTTCACTTCGGCGGTCATCTAGCACCATTTGGTCAACTTTGGCAATGTTTTGTTTGTAGTTGCAGTTTTTGGACGTCCTGAACGTTTATCATCTTCCAAGCTCTTACGGCCACATTTAAATTAAGATTCCCAAAATTTCACTACGATAAATGATAGTTCAGAGTCCCCATACCCAGAATCTTTGATTTCCGTAGGCGTATTGCCTTTCAAAAATGAATATTCAATAACATTTTCATAAAAACACTGACATCAACTCACTGAAACGCCTATTGCATAACAACCCTCTAAAATGGCTGAAACTTTGGTGAGTGACTGTCAACAGATAAACAACGAAATTCACTAGCTTTTATCTACGAGTGCTGCTATCCTCATGTTGAGGTCGGAAATTTTTCAGATCACCTTCGTATTCACATCAGTTCTAAATCTTATTTTGTTGTAGAGGCATTCACGTTTACGATTTTTTAATAATTTGACGAACAGTATACAAGAATGAAACATGCATCTCCGCTAGCCACCGGAGGTCCTTAAGGTGGGCAGAAGTTCGTACTGTTGTCTTCAGGCGAAAGCAGCTGTTTTGTAACCAATTCAGCCTTGCAATGTCCAGTTGCCGTAAAGAAACCCATACACCACAATATTTTAATTGAGATGTGGAAGTACTAATGTATTACAAAGCAGTATATTACAATTTTTTATTATCAACATTCGATTAGCCTATAATGATTTTAGGTTGCTGTACCTACGGCGTAATATTTGGGAAATAAGGATTGGATGTCGAAAACTACTTTTCAGATTCAAACCCAAAGTTTTGCATATCTCACTGAAAGTGTACCTTTTTTTTAAGACAAAACACAAGCACTACAGGAAAATCTCTAAGGCGCTCTAAGAGCGGTGCCTATGCGAAAGTAGCGATTCACATTGGATTTGAATCACTGGAGATAATTTCCATTTGGGAAAACATTCTCAGGAAGTTCATTCCACATAAGCGCACAATCCTTCGTGACACTTGACTCAGAGATATTGAAATTTAACAAAATTTCATGTGATACAGTCATCAAACCCTATAGATCCTTGATTTCTACGTGCGTGAGTGCAGTGCAGAAATCAGATTTTTTGAAGGCATAATGAATTTGATTGGTTCAGACTTCAATTGTCTGATATTATATGAAATGATTCCAAATCCCTAAAATAACTAAAAAAGAATTTAAAAATTAAAGAAGGAGAATAAAAAAGAATAGCTGAGGAAAAAACAAATATATTAGTAAAAACCTGAAATGAAATAATAGTGAAATAAAATACAAGTAAAAATGAAACAAATTTAACAGTAAATAAATGAAATGAAACTAAAAAGTTAATAGATTCCAAGCCAAGTTAATTCACGATGTTTCGATTGTTAGTAATCACAATGGTCTTCGTCTTTTTCATTCCTCTTCTTCAATTTTTCATTTTTTCTTTTTCAGTTCTTTCAGCATTTCAAATTCATTTTATGTGTCAGACAATGGAAGTCCGAATTGATGAAATTCATCATATTGTCAATCACCTTCAAACAATTGATGAATTTGATTGTCGTCTGCGTAGAAATGACGCATACCTGAGATAATTTGAATTTTTACTGAAGAAGAGGATGAAGTCATGATTCGATCCCTTGCGTCTCAATCAATTAGTGAATTATGCTTAGGGCATGAATTGAAATGGTTATTTCAGTTTTCTCTTCAGTGAAACAAATGAGCAAATGCCCTTTTTTATTTAACGAAAATATTATTATTCTTAATGTATATGATTCTCTTATACACCAATATCCTTTGAATACCATAGTAACTCTGGTGAAAACAAATGACGGGAATTTCAAAATCATCCATATATAAATTCATGAATAAAAGAGAAAATGAAGCCTTGAAATCACCAGAACCATCTTTAAGAAGAAAAACTGCGCCTGTTGATGCACTCGCAACTAGAACAACAGTACATTCATTCTATTTGAAGGAAGAAATATCGACACTCGACAAAATAATGGGAGCCTTGAAAGAAGACCAAAATACATCTTAAACAATAGGGGGAAAAGAAATTGAGGAAAACTTTAAAAGAATTGAATTTGAGCTGGGAAAAACAATGATGAAATGATGAAATTATTTACTGGAGGGGACATTACCCAAGACAAATAGGAGAGTTTTGACGCGGGAATAGAAAGCATTACTATCTGGATGAAATTAGATCTAATAAAGGATATACGCTGGAATAATGTGGCAAGAGAGTCCTGGTCAAGCATTTTCAGAAGTCCGGTCTACCGGATTAATGTCGCCTTCTGGAAAAGTTAGGCAAATGATTATTGCCCATATTGGAAGTGTTAATGAAGACATGAAGGGCGATGTATTTAAAGAACATTTTGCGCAAATGTTAGACTTCATTTCACCCAACTCTGTGATTTTAATGAATGATGTAAGGTATCATTCCAGAAAAGGTAAAAGAATACCAACGATAAAAAACTATCATTCGATGCAAGAATGGTAGAATGGAATGTAAGAATGTAAGAATGGAAAAAAGAATTAATGTCCATAGTATGTTAAAATAAAGCTCGTTTCATGAAATATATAGTTGACAATAAGGCACAGAGGCGAAATATTATTCTGCATCTGCCCCCTTCATAGGCAACTTAATCTCATTAAATTCTTTTGGACCAAGTGAATGGTTTTGTTGCCAGAGAAAAAAACGAAATTTAAAATAAAAAATGTAAAAATACTATTTGAAGTTTTTGGGAAAGCAAAGTTTTGACTTTCTGAATCTGCATCTTCATACCAAAAAAGACAAAAATCTTCTTCCAAAAATATACCTCTTTCAATTTACTCTTTGACGTGTCCTCAAAAAATGTCGATTACGAAAAATGACGATGATATATTAAACATGGTATAAAAAAAACAACATGTGAAAATTATACTATTTTGTTGAGGAAATTGTAGAAAATTCAATCATAATATTTGGCGAAAATACACATGACAACACACATAAGTTTTTGCTTGTACCTGATATATTCTTAAATGAGCTTGCATATTCATTATTATTTGAATATTTTTAATTGGAATGTTATAACAATATTGATTGTATATAAATAAATGAATATAATGTTTATTTTTTATGATTATTTCTGATGAAATACCCAAATGCACGCTACTCCAGGCATGACTCGGAAGGTCATGAAATATTTTTTTGAGACTCGTTTAGGTTAATAAAATAGAGCGGACTTTGTAAAGTATTATAAACCGGTCTATACAAGCTGCGGCAGATCATAAGGAAACCAACAAATTTTCTTTAAGCACTTTGTTAGCGTTTCCCAATTTGTAATGAGCATTCATTACTTTCGGTTATCAGAAATCAGGGTATAGAACCGAGTATACGAAGACTGATGTATTGAAGACATCATTCCGGCAGGCTAGTTTCTGACTTCAGCCCACTCGACCTGAGAAAATCAATCAATATCCATTACGATTCTGTTAAGTAGACAGTTCTATATTAATGAAGAAACAAATTTATAGTTCATAAAAACAAAGTGATTTCCGTTATAATTTGAAATCGCTATCAAAAAATTCAAAACGAATTTACCTAGTCTGATTTCTGCTCTGCTGTCTGTTCCAGGTTATTGATATTTGTTCTCACTGTTATCAAAATTGAGTAGTTTAGTTTGTTGACGTTTTCATCTGAATGAAATCTCCAGATAATTTAAAAATCATCATTTAAGAAATTGAATCGATTAAAGACGCTTTTCCCTTACCAGAACAAAATAGTTGCTAGACCTGATGTTGCTAACTTGATTATCCAAACAGTAATCGAGAAACAGTAGTTTCTTATGGTGTAGAAACTATGTTTTCAAATAAATTGGAGACTTGCATATATTGCAGAACTCTGTTGAAGTAGCTTCGAAAGGCCTCTCATTCAGTTTTTTTTACCATTCAATAGGTACTTTCCTTCAATACAATTTACTGAAAAAAATTTTGAAAAGTTAAAAAAAAATCCTTTCAATGAATGAGAATCCAAAATGTCACACTTGAGAAATGTTGATCGACTGATTTAGACAAACTGTTTATCAGTATAATTTTTTTCAGAACCCACTCAATTAAGTTTCTAATTTTATTTTGTTCGTTTCAGGTGAGTTATTTGAGATCCAAAATGAATGAATCGAAGGTAAGAGGTAAGTTCAATGTAGAATAATAATTTAAATGTTCCACTAGTACATACATAAATTATTTAACATATTTTGTAATATGACAGGCCTATATAAATTACATTAGTTCGGACTGCCATTGTCTAATATAATATGATTTGAAATCTCTGAAATAACAAATGAAAATCAAAATTGAAAAGAATTGCCAAAAATAACAATCATATTGAGCAAAAATATCGTTCAATTGAACAATCAATATTGAACTTAAAATAACATACAAAATTTCAAGCCAATTTACTTCTCAACGTTTCGATTCTTAGTATCCACAATCGTCTTCGGGTGATGACTGGAATTATTCCTCCGCGAGATGACTATTTATAGGTCATACGAGTCATTTCAACTATCCCCTCTTCCCTTCCTCCGCTTCACTGTTTAAGCCGGAGATGGTCGTTTGGCGGGAGTTGACCGTTTTCCGCTTTATTATAGGTTTCCATATTTTGCGTATCCCTACGCTAGCTAGACTAAATGCGTCGTTGGACAACATATATGCAGATTATTTACATTTTCTCCTAAGTCAATGTTCCTCCCTGTGGATGATCCCAGCTTGGGACTACTTGATGTTATGTTGTTGGGTCCAAATCTGCTGTGCTATTTCAGATGTGCTGGTTTCTCATCGCTGTGTGTGTTTCTTGTACTCGGCAATGCGAAATTTCAATAGACTCTTGGTATTACCGAAGTAAGGTTTGCTGTACTCACAGGGTATCCGGTAAATGCAATTCTTGGAATCTCAATCCGCGTTTGGTGTCCTGGTTTTCGTGAAGGTGCTACGGATGGGGTTTCCAGATCTGAAGCAGGTTCTGATGTTTTACTTGGACCCAATTCTCCTTATCCTTCCTGACAATCTTCTAATGTACGGAAGTGCAAGCACTGGTTGTGATGACGTCTCTTCTTTGAGAAGCTCTTGCAGTCTTTCAGCCAAAGTATGTTATACCATCACTTTCAAGTAACTATTTCATTAAATATCTTTTTTGAGGATGCCTGGTTCTCGAGACCTTCGTTTGTATTACAGAGCCCAAAAATACGATCTACTAAAGATTTGATGGTTCCTATTTTGGTAGATTGATGGTGGTTGGATTCGTGATTCGTGGGTTTTCGGTATACAGATGTTTTCCACTTAGTCTTATTCACCAATACATCTAAGAATGCCAATTCATTCTGGACTTCTTTCTCCATTGTGAATGTGATGGAAGGTCTGATGTGATTGAGAAAGGCGTCTAATTCTGTATTCCCATGATTCTATACTATGTAGGTGTCATCAACGTATCTCAAACAGACTTAGGGCTTCTTGTGGGCTTCTTCAATGGCCATAGTTTCAAAGCACTTCACACATATGATGGCTCTAATTGGTGAAAATGGTGATCCCATTAGCAGCCCCTCATCTTGAGCATAAAATTAGTCCTTCATTTGGAAATAGCAGTTTCGTACACAGCATCCTAGTAATTCATTTCATTTTGATTTTTCAATTTACTGCTTGATTTTTCATTTTATTGTAATTTCTTTTCAGAGTTTTTTGCTTACTATAATTGTTATTTTCAGCTATTCTTTTAACTTTCAGTTCTTGATTGTTATTTCAGTCTGAACTAATAAAACATTGTCAACTACCTTCAAATAAACGTAGCCTATTATATACGTTCAGAACCGACTTGAAGGCAACTGCTACTATCACATTTTAGGCTCTATTTCATATCTCTCTTCGATTTTCTAGTATTTGTTTTTTTAATCCATGAGTTTCACTAGCTTTACCGTTGAGCTGACATGGCTGAATCTATTTCTTTGAAAATTTAGATTTTGCAATAATTTCAGGTTGATTTTAGGCTCCTTCATTACGTATAGAATTGAATACTTGACTGATTAACTCTGTTACATCGTTAAAGGGAGAATGATGTTCTGGAAATACTCTTCAGGTATGGGAGAATATGGATGAGTCAATAAAGCACTCACGTCGAACCGACCAGCTACCGACCTACAAAATGATTGTATCGTTTGGGTATAAACTAATTAGAAACTCAAACATTATGAAAAAAATTTCAAGCTTAGAAAGCAGATTTATCAGTTCCTATTTGATCATTCAATAATTTGTGAAAATTTTCAACTCTATAATTTTCAAGCATCCCAAGGGACTGAATTAAAATGCTTTCTCTTCCAAATATATTACGTCTCAGTTGTGGTTGAACTCATCCCCCTCTGCCAAAAAAAGTTCGCGAATGCGGAATTGGTCATCCCATTCTACTCAAAGTTTCTTTGATTTTTTTGGAAAATATTTTCCACGTTTAGCCAATGTACAGTGTAGAGCAAGAATCATAAGTAAATTCATATACTTCTGATCTATCCAACATTCATTTTTTGTCTTTATTATTTTTGAAAAATCTCCTTTAATAATTATTTTTTCCGTGAGCCACGTCCAAATCTTTTTTTCTCAAAAAACGAGAGATGTTATTGGTGGGTTCTTACCCAAAACTTTATGAAAAAAGGTTTATTGGGTAACAGAATCAATTTTTTCTTGAAAAAACAATTGTTTTCGTGCCGAATTGTTATATTGTTAGTAGAATAATCAGTAGGACCACGCCTGAAGAAGTTATTGAATAGTGAAACACGTGTGACGGTTTTATAAACTGTCAGTGAAAATCTTACAATGAAGTCTTAGTATCTAGCGTTAATAAAACCAAGATTATTGCAAAATTACCCTCATAAGAGCAATTTTATGATTGTACTCTGGCATTCATGATATCCAACTTCCTTAATGTATCTTCCAAATTTTTTCATTGAAAGTTCTGCTGTATTCATTTTATCCCGATTTCAAGACTTTTCTATTCAAACTGCCACAAAACTCAATATTTTTATAGAACCGATGTCTGTAATTCTCCTTTTCATCGCATTCGTTGGGAACGTTGACAATGACTCCATCTGGTAGCTATTGAGGCTTCGATTTCATCAATTCGTTTCAGTAATCAAATTTTTCACGCTCTGTTTAGTCTCTTGTCAGATACTTCCACCTGAGTCGTTGCAAACTTGTTTAGTGACAGCAGCCGGAGTGGTATTACAAAACGTTTGAAATGTTATTAGTGGATCTTCTTTCACTTCAATTTTACAATTTTCACATTCCAAGGAAAAAAATATTCAATAATGAGAAATTGTGAACAATAGTTAAAACTAACATAACGTTGAGGAATAAACTTGTTCAATTGTTAAGAAATTCAAATAGAGAAGAAATTGACGGACTTTTACCAGATTTGAGAAATTCAATAATGTGAAACACTTTTAGACTGCCCTTAGTTTTCAGTTCGAAATATTGATCAATTTCACAGACATGAATTCTTTCGAAGAAATAAGTCTTTTTGAAAAGCTTGATTATTATTTTTAAAGAATGAGAATAACTCCCATAGTTAGTAATACAGAACTTGTGCAAGCAAAATATATAATACAATACATCCAAATGTTTTGCAGAGTCATTTGATCATGTAAAAATTTTGGAGTTTGGTTTGATAACATTTCGATTTCATTGATAAAATCAACATAAAGATTTTATCAATTTCCATTCAGGTGATTCCAAGAGTATTCAAAACACATTCCATACTATTTGAAAGTGAACAGATCTAATGAATTATGGAAACTAGAGATGATTGAAACAAAACCTTGTTGGAAATGTTGAATTTTCATTAGTAAATCCAATGAAACTATAGTAATTTACAAATGATGATATATCTTTCTTGCATGATTATGAGATAAAAACATCATTTTAATATATCATGAATACAGTATCACTGTTAATATTAGTAGGCAGTAAAGTCAAGTTCAGGTGAAAACATTGGGAATTGTCAAAACTTGAAACAGTATCATTTAGTGAATCACTCTAACATTTTGAATGTGGGTTTTTAAAAAATAATTCGCCAAAAATCATGGTGAATACGGCAATAACCCATTCAAAATATTTAGTTCGAACAAAATGAAATATATACCGATATAACATGAAAGTTATTGTTTGAAGGTGTTGACAATGTCTCGTGGTGTATTTCATCAGTTCGGACTTCCATTGTCTAATATAATCATAAATGATTTGAAATCCCCGAAACAATCTGTAAAAAATTAAAGAGATTACCCGAAAAATAACAATTTTTAATTAACAAAGAACTGAAATTACAAAGGAATAACATACAAACAACAACCAAAAAAATAAAAAATTGAAATATTAATACACGCTGAAAATTAAAAAATAGAAAAATGAAAAATGAAAAACTAAAAATTTACAAATTTTGATTGTTAGTATCCACAATCGTCTTTGGGTGATAAGCGGACTTATTTCTCCCAGATCTGATGAAATATGAAATATGAAAGTGATTGTGTTCAGAAGGATAGTTCTAAAGATTGATAATGCATGCTAGTAATTTTTCTTATACCATTATGAGCTGGTGAGATATTTTCAAAAATATTTTTCATTTTCATTTCGTTGACAAATATATTCCATCAAATTACACTGAAAATCAAATATTTCTTGGAAAATATAATTATTGAGTAGTGGATTAACATACCACTAAAGAAAAATTTGAACTCACCAATTATATTATCATTTTAAAAAGTTATTATCAGAACCCAACCCAATTTTTATCAACTTCCTTTATTTGTCTATTAACGACTAACCCCACTATCGTGCGGATATAATTTAAAGTTATGATTTACATACAAAAAATTCACAAAATAAACATGAAATATTATTCTTTGAAGTATTTATTTTTGACATAGTTAATTATCAATTGATTATTCATCATGAAACTATTTCATTCATTAGAATAATAATTGAGTGTATAGTTTGAACAATCACTTTCAACATAAATTCTTGAAGATGTTTCATATTGCTGCTGATCAGAAAAGTTTGATATTATTTGAAGAGTTGATCTCAATTTTGTTATTCAAATTATCTTCCCTATATGCTTCTGATACAGAGGCAGATTTCCAGCCACCATGATGTTTTATGGATGTAATACTGCCCTCTGCATTGGCCAGAAGCTTCTTCTGTAACAGTGACCTGTGTAGCTCTTATACATGTCTTTTCCAAACAATTTTGCAATAAAACTAGAAATCTCTCTCATTATATATTCAATGGAACACAATGGCTATCTCGCTGATAGTAGAAGATAAGATATTGGTTGAATTGAACTAAAAATGCACTTTTCAGCAGGCAATGTCCTCATGTCGAGAAATCCAGACTATCTTGAGCTGTTCTAGAAATAACTGAAATCATTGATTTTGTTTCATCATTATACAAAATACGAAAAATGTATGAATGTTTTTGATTGAATTGCATGAAGTCTAAAAATATGCACTGTTTTCATTATTCATACGACGTTTCATTAACTTAGAACCATCCTCATCAATTTTTTTGAATGGGGACCTGTATTTTTTCAAGTTCACACCTGCATTTTTTCAGCAAATTATCATTCACCTATACACAAAATTTTCACAACATTTTCCTCCAAAAATGTATCGTCATAACTAAGTTGTTAGTTTCTGAAATTTATTATCTAGGTAAGTACATGATTTGTTATTAAGGGTGGAATTTTTAAAAATTATCATGCTTCGAAAAATGTTGAAAGTTCATTATCTAACTTTGAAATTTCAAGAAAGTCGTAATTGATTCATTAGACAATATGGTATAATCATGTGAATCAAGATACCTGCTCCTTTCACTTTTATTCAGTTAGAAAATTATAAGTATTCATTTTCGGAATGGCAAAGAGTATTTTTCAATTTGAGTTGAAAGAGATTTGTAGTTATTTGCTCTACAATGATGAATGTAGGATTAAGAGAGGCGTCAGATTGAAAAATACAGGTCCGTATTTGAAACAAAATTGAGTTCAATGAAGTTCAATCAAAAGAATTTTTCATTTTTTTCATATTTTGTATAATAAGGATACCATGGTAAAATATGAAAATCAACGAAAACTATTTTTTTTTCCGATAATTCCAGGAACGGCTTAGGAGATAGCAATCGGTCCAATGAGCCTTTTTTCTGAGAATAGTACAGCTAATCTGTCACGAGAGGCAGCACTATTAATAGGGACAAACATAAACTATTCAAATGTAAAACAGTGTTATTTACATAATATTGATTTATTATTTAAAAATATAAATCTGATATAAAAAATTATTTTGTGGTAGTATTAATGCCAACAAAGCATTGCTGTTTTGCGAATTATACGTCAAATAATCGATATCCGGAAGAAAACTTGTCTTTTATACCATTCATAAAACCTCATATTAATGACGTTAGATGTAAGAAATGGATACAGGCTTCGAGAAGAGAATATTTAACAATGCAAAAAAAAATAAATATTCATATATACGCTCTAAACATGAAATGAATAGTAAATGTTTCATAGTTAATTACCATTGATCCGAATGAGATATAACCTCAATCGTTCATCAAATTATAATCATTTATTATATTTAAATGAATTTATTTCATTACCATTCATATTTCACTCGGAAATAAATCTGAAATGTATAAATATTTTAATTTATTTTATTACAGTTTGAATCTATCGGTACTCTTTCACTAGAATCTGTATACTAACCTGTCTATCAATTCACCTTTTTCTCCAGTTAATTTTAAACTACGGCATGCAAGCCAACGTTTTAATATTACAACATTGTTATCCTTTACAGTTGCAAATTTTATTTTTGCTCCAGGAACATCTTCTGTTAAAAGCATTCTTTTTTCATTTTATCTTACCATATGTTTATATGAGGCTCAGGTAGTGTTTGTTCCTACCGAACTACTAGCACTGCTAGTGACTGAGTACTTCAAGAAAAAGGTTCATTGAATTTTCGTCACCCGGTAATGCATATATATTACTATACTTATAATTTTACATTGAGCATTATACTTTATACTGATATTTCTATCTGGCGTACGATCAGCATTGAAAGTTATTCTCTTCAGTAAAAATTATTTCCATATTTCGAACTTTGAAGAAAAACAGAGAAATGCTTCAAAGTTTCTTTAGTAGACAAATAGTTATGAATTTATCGCTATACTGGACCGATATCACGCCTGCATTGTTGGTATTCTGAACCGTTCCTCGGGCTTTGTGACAACATAATTGAAATATTTTGCAAAACACGAAGCATCTAATAGAAGTCCATGTGCTGTGCCTTTAATAAAGGACATGTTGTATGCAGCTTAATTATGACTGAAGTTTGCTGCAATGGGGCTTCAGGTATAAGTTTTGGACTTGTTTTGTTGTATTAAGCGTCATATTGTTTCGAATAGCTTGTTTATTAGACCTCCAAATATTTCAGAGGTTTTTATTGAATTATAGTGTTTATTAGAGATGGCTACTGATGGTGAAGTTGGTTGAAAACGGGGTTGTGACTTGCAAAAGCGAGGTGTGAGATGTAGGTAAAGCGTGACAGTAACGTTCTCCATGAATGAGGTAATCTTAGTGAATCATCTCCTATTCTCAAGTATTATATAAATTACTACTTCATTTATAATAGTACCTGAATACATTGTCACATTATAGATAAAATTAAGTCAACATGAAAAAATACAAACAGTCTGATTAAAAAAACATAGCTATAAATAAAAAGTAACAAATAAAAACTCATTCATAGGAATATGCTATATTACAAATCAGAAATTATAAAACAATAAAATTAATTGGCGCGCCGTGGCGACTTTATTGATTCCAGTGGCGCATTTACTTTTTCAGCTGCAGGAAATCCCGTTAAAATCTCCAGCACCACATCATCTGAAGATCTTGATCTGCCAATGTCTTCTCTCTCATAAAACAAAATGTAAGGTGTCTCCAGAGAGTCCAATAAATTCAATACATCGACAGAACACTTCGTGACACGACTATCGTCAAACTTAAATCAGTCCATTTCGTTTTTGACCAAGGCATAATAATGACCAAATTCAACGCCAGAACCATAGTGAACAATGACTGCATGAATATTATAATAGTGGTCTGCTAGATTGAAGTGTTCATCTCTTTCGAACCTTCATAAGAGTTTGGTGCTTACGTTGAGTTGAGTTATGTTTGAAGATCATCAGTATTATTATTAGATTGACTGGTGCCTCAGCTCTACTTATTTCCTTATAACATTCAGTTATTTTGGCGCATGTTTGGCAATACAGTCTACCGTCATCTGTTAAAAGTTCTATTTTCAGATGATTTAACAATAAGCTTTGCACGGACTGCCTATTAGTCACATTAGGAAACGCTAGTTAAAGTTCCAGAAATTCACATTCGTTTTTGCTATCTCTTGAACATTTACTACAAAGTAAACAAGTGAGGATTCCTCCACAAAAGATTTACAAACATAAGACGAGATAGACTGTGCGAAATAATTCAATCCAGAGCTTTACATAATCTGCATAAGATCCATTTCTCAAGTTGCAATCCATCCTTCCTAGTGATGGAGGGTTTCATAGAGGGATCGATTCGGCTCTTGCTTCATGAATCTCTTTCACTGAAAGGGAACCAGAACCACAAGACCTGCAACTCATATTTGGGGGGCAAGAATGACCTAAGTCCATTAACCAAAGAAGAAGGTGGATCAATAACTTGCGAAATAACCTTGACAGGAGACTGATGAATATCCACATATTTCGGCTTGTTTCGAAGAGATTTTAGTTCGGTACTGAAATTAGGGCAATGCATGATCTCATCAAAATTATGTGAAGGAGGAAGAGTTCCAAAGACCGATGCAGCATTACCACGTTGAATAGCAATACAAATTCTTTCTATCAAAAAAGAGGTGGAACGGTGATCTTTCGTTGCTTGGTCTATTCTCCTTTCGAGTTCATGAACGAATAACAGACTCCGGGCCATAAACACCAAAAGTTTCAACCGCTTCTGGATGGAACAGATAGTTGTTGCCAAGATTTTGAATATATTTGTCATTAAAACAATCTACTCCTTTATAAAATGAAGAATTATGTACACTAATTTTAATATTGTTCAACTTTTATATTGTTTCTATTTCTTGTATTGAACTCATGTATTTCATTCACATAATTTAGTTCTGTAGATATACAGGAGAATATCCAATTTTGATTTTTGAAATAAAAAATAGTGTTTGGTACTCGAAGTGTTTCTTCACTGGTAGCCATTGAAGGGTTTGCAACATATTTGCTATCGGTGTTATCTTCGAACATTGTAAGATTATTTGTATAGCACGATTCGGCATCTTTTGTGATTTGTTCATTTCATTTTGATTGAAAAAAAAACAGAATGGTAGAACAATAATTCATATATGAAAGGATTTTTATTTATTTATTTGTAATACAATACTCTACAGGACAGAGCCCACTTGTAGAGCAGGAAATAACAGAGTATAAATACATCACAAACAAGTGACTGTTAAGTCTACAAACACTACAAACAATACAAACAAGTGAATATAAAGATTACCATTTTATATTTATTATAGGTGACGAAACAATTATTTTAGGAAGTGGGTTTTATATCTGACAATATTTAAATTATCGTTACCATAGTTTGCCACTTTATACATGGTATGGATTAGAGAATTATGGAGTTGTATATGTATAATCATAATTCAGACCACTGGCTCATATATGGGGAACATCTTCTTGAATGGTTGATTTTGTGAGCTATTGTTTTCATAATCTGATTCGCATGTTCCTTGAATTTTAATTTGCTGTCAATTGTTACACCCAAGTACACGAACTTGTTCATCTTTTCTATATCACTGTCATTCAATCGTAGAAGTAGGTTTTCGTTATTACGATATTTACGTTTCCCTAATAACATTCATTTTGTTTTATTGACGTGCACATTTATCAGATTTGCAGAGCAATATCTATAAACATTTTCAAGACTAGCGTTCATAGTATCAACACACTCATAATCATCTCCACTACTGAAGTATAGTAGGTTGTCGTCGGCAAATAAGTGAATTTTATAGTATTCTGCTATGGTTATAATGTCATTTGCATATATGAGGAATAACAATGGTCCCAAAATACATCTTTGGGGTATACATATATTATTTTATCTGAATGTATCTTGATTTGTTTCAATCGAATAATAACTATTCATTTTCAAACAAAAATATTTCCTACAGGAGTCTAGAGATATGAATGTTTGTGAAAATGTTTTGATTATGAAAAATGAGGAATGAAACTTCCTATGTTTTTATACTACTTGTATTTGTAATAACGTTACTGCAGTTTCGTCCTATAGGAACATTTTCAAACTGATACAATAAACTATTCATTGTATTAGTTCCAAAATATCCTTGCAGGACAAAACTGCAATGTTAGTTACAAATACAAGTAGTATAAAAACATAAGAAATTTCATTTCTCATTTATCATGATGATCTTATACCACGCAGCAACAGCTACATCCATCAAGTAACTGTGTGATTATTATTATAGATAGTGAA
>WOGN01000632.1:439-23177 GCA_015342105.1 Leptinotarsa texana
GCTCGAAGCTCGTTTGCCTGGTGTGATGTCAAGATGTATAGTTCAAGTCAAAGATATAGTGCCCCCTACCTTCCAGCAGTTCCCCTTTAATATCACACACAACGCGGTACTCATCGCTACATTCTAGTGGTCACCGTAATATGACATTATCCAATACGAAACGCCAATTCTTCAGTCCACGTGGACTAATTCGTTGCGGCATAATTCCTTTGTATTGGTTTTTTTGGCCTTTGACTTCATCGACATCTTTAAGATTACTATATCGGTTACTTCGACTATACCGCGGGCGATCTCACTTTTTCAATTGCTCTTGCTCAGTTGTTAATTGGCATATAAACCGGAAAATTTTGTGGGATACGTGGGAGATGATTTACTTTTGTAATATATAATTTTCAATAAAAAACTAAATTAGGCTGAATGAGCCTATCGTGTCATTCTCCTCAAAGGATTCAAAGTTTTGCTCCTCGATTCATGGGTTAAACCCATCAAGACGCCTAGGATTTCCTTCGTTATCTTCTAGAAGATACGAAGAATTAAGCAACAATGGAAAGGCACAACAATTATGGCTGATATATTTGACAATGTATAACCTAAGATTATAGATAATTTCGTTAGTTCTAAAACCCACGAACTGGCCAATTAAGTTTGTCACAATGCTTGGAATCCTTCACAAGAGAGGAAACTCTGGATGGAGATGAAAAACCGACGTGTTCGAAGTATAAGGAATGGAGAAAATGTACAAAGTCTCTATCAATCCATAAGTTTTCCCTTATTTTAAAAAACTCTCTACAATGGAAAGATTCAGTGGCAAATTAAATGCTGTCAGCGAGTTTCCTCTAGAAGGATTAGATATGAGCAATTATGCAGCTGACGACACGGCTCCTTGTCGGTATAAACTATATGCATTTTCGAATCACAGCGGGACTACTTACAGCGGGCATTACACAGCATATTGCAGACACCCTTACACTGGCACGTGGCACGAATACAACGATTCACACGTGTCACCAGGTTCACCAAAATCGCCTGTGAGTAGAGAGGTATACGTCCTCTTTTACGAACAGGAGAAAACAAAGTCGCATCTTTGAGACTTTCTCAAATATTATAGTAGATTTTTTTAATAAATAGAAATTGAAATGTTTCATACCTGCTTAATTATTGTCTTTATTTTGTTCCAGGAGGAGAAGTATATCACATACATTCTGGAAGATGAAGGTGCCAGCACCGTTGAAGTGAATGTGATTCCTTCTCATGGCCCAGCGAGTATTCTGGATGACCGATCCAGATCTCCTAACACTGAGAGTTTCCTGGAACCCAACCACCATTGCAACCAGTGTTCCTACAGCTCATCATACAAAGCCAACGTTCTGAGGCACATTAAACTAGTCCACGAGAGCTCACAGGCGGAAGATTCAGCTGTTAATGGCTCCGAGGAAAAAGGAATCAGGTCTATGCCTCTTCTGGAGGAAGACGAGGAGATACTGGTGAAGAAAGAGGCGATTGAGCCGGAAGTAATCATAGCGCACGACGAGGATCATATAATAAAAGAAGAAGTCATGGAACCTTCTTCTACGTCGAAGCCCGAAGAACTGGAAGAAGTTGTTCAAGGCGCAGCTAAAACTGGAGCCAGATATTGCAAATCTTGCGACATTTATTTCAACTACTATTCGACGTTCGTTGCGCATAAAAAGTTTTATTGTTCCAGTCATGCTGGAGAAGTGACGATGATGTCGACGAACAACAATAATAATAATCCGACGAGTCGTCCGTCGGAAGAAGCGTCGGTACTCTGAGCTAGCTGACGGGATCTGAACGTGGATAAAGAATGTTCATAGGTGTTATAAATTGGGCCAGTCCTCTCATGTATACGCGCGACATATTTTGATGCCTCAACACAAACCGACTATACGATCGACGTTATCATTTTTACGAGAAAGTACACAACTGTGTGTATTATTTCAATATTGGACCGGCATTAATAATGCGATTTTCAGAATCTCATTGATGAATTGTGATAATAATGCATTAAGTAGAAATAACCAACTTTTTCAGCTCAATATCGCTGATGTAACTAAACCATAAATGTTGTTCCCCATTGAAATGTATGAAGGAGAAGCAACTGACAAAGTTGGAGCAGTCTGAAATGCATCATTTCTCTATTTTTACTCAATATTTGATCTTTCATCTGAAAGCTGGTTGATTCTTGATTTAGTGAAAGAAGTTGACCAGTTGTTCATCCTTTTTTTGATTGTAGTACCTGAATTAATAGATTTAGACAATGATTTAGGATAAAACAAAGTTGACAGAATGGTTAAGGCTTTCGTGGTCGAGGTTTTTAGTATCACTATTTTTATTTGGGTTTGAAGGCCGTCGATTTTGGCAGTTTCTTCCTAAGCAAGGGCCAAGAAATCTTAGAGAGAGAGAGAGAGAGGAACGTTTGGCTGACGGAGTGGTTAACTTCTTCAGAGGTTTATAACATCCTGAGTAATCTCCGATGACATCGGGGATTTTTGGAATTTCTTCACGACGTTTCGCGACGCGAGTGACTAGCTTCTTCAGAGGTTTAATAACATCCTGAGTATTCTCTGGAGATTACTTAGGATGGCAATCGCGCCAGCGAAACGTCAGGAAGAAATTCCAAAAATCAACTATCTTTAAACTTGAAAAACAATGATACTAAAGCAAAGTTGTCCAAACTAAGTAAATATTTATCAAAGAGAACAGAAATAATGTAAATCTATACTTTCAATCAGTACCGACCAATTCGAATCTAATGATAGTTTCATTTACAAACACTTAACAAATATCCACAATGTGAATGATAATGGAAATGTTACGTCAGCCATATCTTTAGTTAGGGGCCCATATATTTTTTCTGCAGTAAAAGTATACTGTAGAAATAGTAGTTGTGGCATAGTAATATTTCAGTCATGAATAAGAAATGTACAGGGTTTAATCATAATAAATTTGACCTAAACTCAACATCACAATTATTATTGACTTCCTGATAAAAAAGTGGGTCTTATCACTCGTGGTAAGTTAACTGGCTAGATGATCAAATTTCAAATATATCTCCAAAAACTGAAAATAATTGAGTTTGTCCTGAAATGTTCACTATGTATTTGAATATGCGTACCTTATTCCACTTTCCCAATCATTTTTCACAAACATGTATATTATTCTGTGTTACATAATTTGTGATGTGTCAACAAGTATCTGATTGCCTTAGAGTCAGTTTTCACAATAAAAAAAAATCATGAATATTGATTTCAATGTTTCTAATATTCCTATTGTATTTACTGTCATCTTCAGGGAGAAATTGTCTTAGAGAAAGATCTGTAAAGATGTTCACAAAAAGGGTGACACATATGTAGTGACAAAACGATTTTAATCACATGATAATTAGTCAAACTAACCGTATTATTACATAAAAATATTAATCAACATAGTATTTTTGGTAGAGATAATTTTCAAAAATACTATATCAATTGAAATTTTGTGGGTCGGACCCACAATTTTCACTTTAATGTTGTTTTGTTACTATATGCGTCACCCTTTGTGTGGACATCCTTAGAGACAATTCTCATCGACACTTTCTCCTTGAAGATGACAGTGAATACTCTAGAAATATTAAAATATAGTGTTGTAAGTATACATACGTACATAAGTATACATTATTTCAATCACAATATTGAGTCGAGAGAAGGTTGTAATTCTCATTATTGTAACAGTTTTAATTTTTCACCTTTTTTGGAAAACCTAAAAATAAAATTAAGGGTGCTTTGTCTTGAGTTTAGAATTGCAAATTATTCAACAGTAAAAGTAGAATTTGTATCTCAAATAATCTATCACGAATGATGATATATATTTCCAATAACATTTCATCATGTTACAGGGCCGTCCCACAAATCCTTAAAAACGAATAAACATGTTCAAAACAGATGGTTGAGTAAAAGAAATTGGAATTGAAAAAACTCAGATCATTTATAATTGTGTGTGAATGTAAACTCCAATTTGTTAATAGCAATTACGCCTTAGTTTCAAGAGAAGCTGAAAAAGTTTGTTACTTATGATTACATATAATGTTATTTTGTCCTTTTTTAAGGGACGTTTTTAGTCTACAATAATGTACATTTGGTAATTTTTAATTATTCAGTGTTGGGGCATACAATTTGTTACTATATGTAGATCGTTTTTGCGGTCGTTTGAATATATTGCAATATGTTATATATTAATTAACTTGTACAAATAGACTTACAAATTTGTTTTGTATGAAGTTATATAGGTTTATAGTTTGTTTATTTCTAATTTTGTAGTATACACATTCAAAATGTATAATGCCAAAGCATTTAAATTAAATAATATTCGGCATATTGGTTAAAAGTGTGATTATCTCTTGTTCTTTCCATAGCTCAAAAGGTATCCTGAAATGTGAAAATACCAAATTCTCATCTTGTAAGATCAAGTTTGATTCAATTTCATTTGGATGAGGAGTAATCAGAATACAGGAAGTGAATATTTTATTGATTTTTCAGTTTAATAAATGATATAATTACAATCAAATTCAAAATAGAAGGATTAGTTTCATTTGAGGAAATATATTAATTTTTGAATGAAACTATATATTATTATTGTGTTTAACATATTTCATTTGCCAGTTCAAGCAAAAGATTACATCCAAAAACTGGTTCAATCAACATATTGGGATACCTAATACACAAGCATTGCAAAGAAAACAACAACAAAATTACAATAGATTTACCACATAACACACACCTCTGTAATCTTTTTTCCAATAATTGTAAAATGTATTTTGTAATTTACGTATATCTAATATGCAACTGAATTCATGTCATATTCTAACTGTGTAGTTGTTGAATCATCTACCTAAGGTTACAACACAGTGGTTATCTTTCTTGGAGACAATAAATTATCTATTTACATTTGTGTACTTTTTTATCCCAAAACCTCATACTGTTTATGATGCAGACCATGAGACGAATCCACTTTTTTATTCATTCAGTTTTATAACCACCATTCCAATGAACCTTTTTCCTGAAGTACGAAAAATCATTCACTAGCAGTGCTGGTCAATTGGTAGGGAAAAACACTGCCTAATCCTGATATAAACATATGGTAAAGTACAATTAAAAAAGGATGTTTTTAACAGAAGATGTTTCTGGAACAAAACTAAAATTTGCAACTGTAAAGGATAACAATGTTGTAACATGAGAACGTTGGCTTGCATGCCGTAGTTTAAAAGTAACTGGAAAATAAGTGAATTAATAGACAGGTTAGTATACAGACTCTAATAAAAGAGTAGCGGTAGATTGAAACTGTAATAAAAGAAATTTACAATAATTATTAATTTCAGATTTATTTCCAAGTGAAATATGAATCAAATATAGATGTTAATGAAATAAATTTAATTAAATATAATAAATGAATATAATTTAATAAATGATTGAGGTTATATCTCAATCTAATAAATGGTAATTAACTATGAAAAATTTACTATTCATTTCATGTTTAGAGCATAAATATGAATGTTTATTTATTTTTGCACTATTAAATCTACTCTCATCGAAGCATGTATACATTTCTTACATCTAACCTCATTAATATGAGGTTTTATAAATGGTACAAAAAAACACGTTTTCTTCCGGATATCGATTATCCGATGTACAATTCGCAAAACAGCACTACTTTCTTGGCATTATGCTAGCACAAAATGATTTTTTATATCAGATTTATATTTTTAAATATTAAATTAATATTTCGTAAATAACACTGTTTTACATGTGAATAGGTTATGTTTGTCCCTACTACTAGTGTTGCCTCTCGTGACGCGTTCGCTGTAGGTACTATTCTCAGGAAAAAGGCTCATTGTTTCTACACCTCATCATTACCCTGAGTAAAATAATCAGAGTTATTTATACTAAATTAACCACATTAATAGCATAGACAGAACCAACCATTAACAAGCATTTTGACAATTGATCATTGATTAACAGTCTAGTGTTGAATACAATGGTTAAATCATACTAGATGGGCTGGAAGTTCGCAGGATAACACACAGATGTCGGTGCTAAGTATTAAATCCATATGATTTTTAGTCAACCATAACCTTCAAAATACACCTATACAAATTTCTCAGCAGTCGGACTATTAGTTTGTGGTATATAACATTTTAAGTCTAGCAACTTTTGTTAGTTTGAAAAGAGTGGATGAAAGGAATTTCGTGTGTTAATAAAGCAAGCTTTTTGGCAAAAAAAACTGTTGAAGCCATGGCTTGGCTTGATGAACATTATTCGGACTTTGCACCGGAAAAAACAACTGTTGAGAAGCGGTTTGCTGAGTTTAAATGACGAGAAATGAGCGTCGAGGACGATGGATGCAGTGGATGCTCCAAAGAGGCTGTTACTGACGAAAACATTAAAAAACTTCACAAATTAATTTTGAATGGCCGCAAAGTGAAGTTGATTGAGATAGCTGAGGTTCTAAAGATATTAAAGGAACGTATTGTACATAACGTGCATGATTTGGGTAAGCGAAAGCTCTATTCAAACTGGGTGCTGTGCAAACTCACCATCGACTAAAAACAACAAAAAATTGATGATTCTGGGCTCTGTTTCACGCTGTTCCACCATGAAAGTCCCGAATTTATGTGTCGATATGTGACAGTGGATTAAACATGGTTCCATCATTTGACACTAGAATCAAAACGATCATCATCTGGGTGGACTGCACGTGGGGAACTAACTCCAAAGCGTGCAAAGGCCCAACAGTCGGCTGGCAAGGTTTTGGTATCAGTATTTTGGGATACACATGGTATATATATTGAAAAGCAAAAAACAGTCAAAAGCAACTATTACCTAACGTTATTGGAGCGCTTGAAAGACGAAATCGCTGAAAAAATGCTCGATTTACAGAAAAAGAAAGTGCTGTATCATCAAAACAATGCATTGTATCACAAACCAATGAAAACGAGAGCAACATTGCATGAATTGGGATTCTAATTGCTTCCACATCCATCGTATTCTCCAGATCTAACCTCCAGTGACTTTTTCCTTTTCTCAGACCTCAACAGCATGCTCGCTGGAAGTGAATTGTGTTAAACGCGCTGTGTTTGGATTCTGGTTCACAGCTAGTTGCCTCGCAGTGGAAGACGAATCTCGTTGGCAGTTGATGTCGAAGCTTGCCTTGGGAAGTCTCTTTCATCCTTGATATTCAAGAAATAAGTTCTCTGTCGGTCTCATAGGTAGTGTTTTCATAAGGTGAAATGACGCCGTCCTTTAAGGAGTCCAGAAATGTATTTGTGGTCAAGTCTAGCACTACTGATGAGACATACGGCTGGTATGTTGAATCATAAATACGAATTGAACAACATTAACTTGCATACAGCGGTATTAACGAGCTTTCTCCGTCATTTCAACTATCCCTCTAAGAAAAAGTCTAGTGGTGTCAAATCGGGACGTCTAGGTGGTCATTCTGTAAAACCTAGCCTTCCAAAACATAGGAAAGTGTGGTGCTAATGACACTACACACTACGCCGTCCCCATGTTTATGTAAACTAGGCAGCTCCACCTGAGATGATTAGTGAAAAGAATTCGACCACTAGGCAATTTCCCCGTACGTCACTATTGATCTGACAATTATAACATATATCCATTGAATCTGTTTGGTCCCTAAGCCCCAAAATTTTCTACACCATTAAAGAGAAGTTGTGTTAAATCGTTTAGTATCTAGAGATAATCTTGTGAATTCTTGGGCTGCGAGGTGTGCCAGAGAATAAAAAGCTCATAAGTACGATTTAAGTGTATCCTGAAATTTCTAGTACCTTGACTACCAGAAAGTTATGGCAGTACGATGTCGGTATTTAATGGGGTTAACAACAGAATTAATTGAAAGGGCGATTGGTTGCCAGAGACTGCTGCCAAATTCTGTTGGTAATAACATTAATTACCAACATCGAACTGCCATCGCTCTCTGGCGGTCAGATTAGGTACTATAAATTTCAGGATACACTAAAATCGTACTTATGAGCTTCTATGAACTATGTATTCATTGGTACTCTCATAGCACTCAATAAATCTTCTGATTACTTGACTCTTCATGTCGATTGGGACTCATATTATCCTTATCCTTCGAAGTGTTAAACGCAAATACCAACAAACCAAATTTTTCCATAGAGTTTATTTCTGCCTACTCCAATTTCCGATATAATAAACAAATGCCGTGTTGGTGTAGGGCAGCATGTTTCGCGGTAAAACCGAATTGCATCTACATGAGTTGTACTTATCGAATCTAGGTAATCTGAACAGGCCATGCATATATTCACCGTGCACCTAGATAGCTTCGTTCATTTATTACAGCCTTATGTAAATGACTCCATATCTCGAGGGAAAAATGCGCGAGTGGCCGAACGATAGCAGAAGATATAAGCTAAGGCTTTGCAGCGACACGATAGACCAACAAATATATAACTAAACCCACACAAAAAGATAGCTACAACCTGGACGCCGGATTTAAAGTTAGTGTTTAATTGCATTTTATTCATTCGGGATTGTTTTTATCCTCAGAGTTTCTGATGTAATTATCGAGCAGATAAAATACCTGCAGTGAGAAATTTCATTTGAAATACCTCTCAGGATATCAATATGATATTAGTAGAAAGGGACATATCAATTCAAAGTATTTTTCACAAAGAAAAATGTTCTATTCATCAGTAACTTGTCATATATAATAATTTTGTTTATCATAAAAGAGTCTGTCAGCGAGTCGGTCATTGAGTCGGTCTGTCAGACAGACAGTCTGTGAGTCAGTCTGTCAGCTAGTCAGTCGCTGAGTCACTCTGCCAGCCAGCCAAGCAGTGAGTCAATGAGTCAATCAGTCAGTCAAGCAGTGAGCCATTGAGTCAGTCAGCGAGTCAAGCCAGTCAGTGATTCAGATAGTCAGTGAATCAGCCAGTCCGTGGGTCAGTTAGTCAGTGAGTGAGTCACTCGGAGGGTCTGTCAGTGAGTTAGCCGGTGAGTCAGTCAATGAGCCGGTAAGTGGGTCGAACAGTGAGTCATTGAATCAGTCACTGAGTCGATCAGGCAATGAGGCATTGAGCCAGACAGCGAGTCAGTCAGTGATTCGGTTAGTCAGCCAGGAATTCAGTCGGTCAGTGAGTCAGTCAGTGAATGAGCCTATCAGTGAGTCAAAAAAGTCAGTTTCAGATAAAATTGATCCTGTTACTCAACCATACTTTCTTTAAAAAAATTATTGGATCACTAAAGTAGTTAACTGAAATATCAATATTTTACTGTATGAGAGGAAGGAGAAATATTCATTAGAAAACAAACTTCAATTGTAAACAATGATGCTACGATTCCATATTTCGATATATGTTCATTCATGATAGAAAGTATCAATTTCGTAATATGAAATTATATTGTTATACTTTGAATCTGAAAATCGTTTTCATCAATTGTATTACGGTGTGAATTATTTCGTTGATAAATGTGCTGATTCGAGAAGAAGAAGAAAGAAAAAGATAACTAGAATAACATAATTAATTTCCTCTTTTTATGCTACTCACATTGATTGATGTGGTGTCACCATTGTAATGGGGTCATTTACTGTTTTAGCGATTACGCGGTTTGTCCATCCGCCATATTTGAAACGCTCTAGTTCTAATATACAATTATGAATTGTTCCGTTTTCCTATTACTTTTTAGCAGTTGATAAGAATTTGTCAGATTCATCAATCAAAGACAAAGAATTTTTTTTATTTCATCGGTGGCTACTGATCGATCTGATTGAATTTTTTTGTTAGTCGATTTCTCAACATTATCTTGTTTCCAAAGGCTGAGGCAATCAATTGAAAATTATTCAAGGAAAATATGTGTCCACTTAAATTATAAAGTTACAGCCAATGGAAAACGACTTCCGAAAAATACGTTTTAATACGACAGCCAATAAGAGAATAGAGTGGCATGGCCAAAACGCAGTTATCCGTTATCGTGCGAAGGAAGCATTAATTCATTTTTTTTTGTTGATGTTGACATGTCAAATTCAAGGACAATCATCCATAATCGAAGCTAAATTTGAAGTTGACCTTTTGTTTGTGCGATTTTTCTCTTAAGCAAGGAAATATTCCAGAAAAATATAATTTTCCTTTAGCTAATTCAATCGAATGTGTCGTGTGTCTTTTAACAGTGTTAAAATGGTGTGTGAACTGTTATCTGAACAGTAATAAGGTGGGATAACGCTAATTCACCATCGAAAAAAGTGGACTCGCCCAACTTGCCCTCTACAAGGCTAATTTCTTTGTGTTGAAATCACGGTGAACTAATAGGAACTAAACGAGAAACTACTTTAACTGTAGTATTTTTTTTGTTAACAGCCCGTTTGTAATGTACCTAAATTATTTATCGAGCAAAAGATCTGTAAGACTTGTGCCTGCCGTTAGTCTCCTCCATTCAAAAAGAAAAGGAATATTCATACACCCCACAGCTATGTTTAAGAACTTTTTTAAAAATAGAGCGTTGTGCTCGCGTACGACATAAATAAAAGTAAAGCTAACGTTTACAAGTGAAACTTTGATAAATTGTGATATTCAACATGAAGCTTCTCGAAAGCACAAGATTTGAAGCTATCAATAACGCTCTTTTGATTCAAACAGGAGACAGTAAAATTATAGGGCGCATAGAAAGCTACTCGTGTAAGATGGCTGGAGGAGACAAAGCCCTATATAAAAAGTTCAATTCCGAAGGAGTACATCCCAATGATCTACAAGCACTCTCTCCTCCAGAAGGCTATTCCCAGTTCAGCCGAAGCATCTCGGGAGACGAGGAAGGTCCATTATGTGACACTATCAGTCGTAAGACTTTATTCTATTTGATTGCTACCCTGAACTCTTGTTTTCCTGATTATGACTTTATGGATGTGAAGGTGAGTATAAGTGAAATAAGTTGTCTTGTTTCATTCAGACTGCTATTGATAGATAATGGAAAAATTTTAATTATACTACTTTTAGACCTTCAACCACTCAACAGTCCAAACTGTCAAAAAATTGACAATTTCAGGAACTTACTGCTGGTAATAAAAACTCATAAAATGACATCTTTTCTTGTTCCCATGTTGTGGTTCTTTATATACCCATTTCAAATATGTTCACAGGAGAAAAAACTTCTAATTCAAGAGAATAACTTTTTTTATATCATGCTCTTGATGTTGCTGTCTGATCTCTAAAGTTTCATTACATTAGAACTGAAATCATATTTATGGATGTTAGTTTTAAGGAAATAAACGCTTTTTGGCCTCACTTCTCCGTCTTCATACAAAGAATTGTGGGAAACATCCGAACCCTTTTCAAAGATTGTAGATAATGCAAAGAAGTAACTTTCGGACACAATGCTGGAAGAAAAAACCCCTCCCGAAACAACTACATGGTCCTTGAGGATTGTTGATTTGCCCAAATAAAGAACAACGTGAATTGCAAACATTTATTCAATTATTCATTCAAGGGGCTAACCCAGGTTGCAAAACACAATATTGAAAACTTAATGCATTTCAAATAATACACACAGACACACGCGTGCCACACAGACACAAACACCACACACATACTCACACACACGAAACAGACAAACTCGCACACAGAAAAACAGCAACACACACGCCACAAACACACAGGTGCCTTACATATAGATAGACATGTGTCACACAGACAGCCACACAAACGCACGCCTCACAGAAAGCTACACAAGATACACAGACAGACACACATGCCACAGAAGATAGCCACACAAGTAGTCACATACGCTACAAACACACATGCCCCTTGCACACCACTCAGACAGCCATATAAGCCACACACATGTCACACAGATACATATGCCACAGACACAAACGTCACACAGACAGGCTCACACATATGTCACACGGACACAAACGCCACACAACCACAAAGGCCATATAGACAGCCACACAGGTCTCACACATGCAAATTACACAGATTGCCACATACGACACGTCACACGGATACAAAGCCAAATCGACCGCCACACATCAACAGCCACATAAAGGCACATGCGCCACACAGAGAGTCACATACACATGTTACACGAACGCCAAACCAACCGTCACACACCAATAGCCACATGCCACACAAACAGCCACATACGATACACAGACAGTCACATACGCCACATTGACAGTTATACAGGGCTCACACACGCCACACACACATTTCACACAGACACACAAAAGGCCATACAGACATCCACGCAGACAGTCACATGCACTACACATACATGTCACACAGACACATCACACATAAATACATACACTACACATGTTCTATTGAAACACATAGGAGTCTCCATTGATCCATTAAATTATTGAACATATGAATATTGTTGTAGCACCCAACTAATATTATAATTTAGAAATAAATTGGCTCAAAGGCATCCGCTGTTGTTCCACCAGACAAAATTGTAAAAACATTAAATAATGATGAAAAAACACTTTACCTTTGTAGTGGTTTTAATACCCAAATTAATGTTTCTTTTCAGAGTCATGAATTCAGCAAAGAACCATCACGACAATGGGTGAGCAATGCAATCGATACCAATTTATCAGCAACTGCAGGTGAGCAGTATAATCTTCTGAGACCTGCGATTTGGAACGCAATAAATGATGAAATCTGTTTGGAAAATTGTAACATTTATTCATACAACCCCGATCTCGCATCAGATCCTTTCGGCGAAGATGGCTGTTTATGGAGCTTTAATTACTTCTTTTATAATAAGAAACTCAAAAGGATTGTTTTCTTTACATGCAGAGCCGTCAAGTAAGTTGAACATTGCATTAAGGTTTAAAATTTTAGTTCTCCATGAAGAGCAAAATTTTATTGGAAATTAAAGAGTGTTAACTTTTACGACCGGATAGATACATTTTTGCTAAATGGGTAAACCATTAGATTTTGACCCAAGTTTAACTAGAACATTGAAATATGGTTCAAGTTGGTGCCTAAATTGAATCACAATTGTTTTATCAACATGCAAGCAACGGTTGTCACAAGAACACAACTATAATGTATCATTTGCCAACTTTGTTGCATGAACTGAAGAGATTCGTAACATCATTGATGAGGATAAACTTTGAGGTATGCCGTGACATATAACAAAAAAGCAGAGGATCCAAAATGGATCCATGGGGAGCACCTAAGATGATATTTCTAGTGGCAGAGTAAAATTCTTGAAGTCTACCATTGATTTCAAATTTTGAAAATACTTTTCGAGTTCTTGTCAAAAAAGATTTGAACAATTTCAGGGATACACCTCTGACACCATAAAGTTGGAGTTTTTTCAGTAGAATATTGTAGTCCAGTGAATCAAACAAAATTACAGTGTACTTACCACTTGATGTGTTTTTTTTTCCAAGAAATCTGTAATGTCTTCCAATTGATCTTTAACATATTATTTTTTATAGCCCAAGATATACATTGGATTCTGGATTTGGGAGTGATTTCATCATGGATGAAGACGAGGCATACTAAGTCAAAACTATCAATTGCAATAACATAATTTGCAAAAAAAATAACCGACTGTTTGTGATATGTGCTATGAACAGTCGAAACAATTTTTGAAAGCATTGTAATGAAAAAAAAATCTTTTGGTGAGAGCAAAAGTACAAATTATTTTAAACTATAGATAGATATATGTATTGAGTTTATTTGATTATCGCTTAGATATTAGAGTCACTTTATAAGTTCAGTCACAAGACTTTAATAATATTACTCTTATTTTGTTATCTTTCGTGGTATAACACGGGATTGTTTGTTACACTTGGATTTTATGTTTCTTATAGAGCAGTAGTTATGGCCAGTATCCTGGATATGATTCAGTTGAAATATGATTTAATGTTTACTATCACAGCCAATTCAACTATTATTTTACAGAATTACTTAACAAGGGTGAAAACTAGTAAAATCACTTCGAATGAGGTATCTCGGTTCATTTCCTTTCAGTATAAGTTAACGCAGAATAATAACGATACGCTGAGAATGTTCTTTACGAAAAAAAGTACTGTGATTCTGGAAGAACTATTAAAAAAAAGCTTTCTGAACATTCATGAATGGAGTTGCATCGTCATTACTCATTATTTGTAGTGATTTTACTATTTTTTAAAAATTGTTTAAAACTTTCTGGATAGTTTGAAATAGTTTAGATTGTTGTTTAGCTGAGCTACGTTGTATCTAGTGTGAAATCTGCTTGGAGTAGATTTCAAATCCGTAGATTTTAGTTTGAGTTATCGCTGCATTGGGTTGTAATTGGCCAAGAATGCAGTCCTTATTCTTTCCCGGGCAACCAAAGGTTGTCGAGGATTCGGACAATTGATTGTGACGAAATAGTGATATGAAACAGTATTTGAGATGAACCAACAATTGGATTTTATTTAATTGATAGAGCATTGACTTTATTTTGAGCAAATTTGCAATATAGCTATTTTATTTTCATTTGATTTGATGCGTACTCTGAGTAGTTGAAAAAAAATCAGTATTTGATGAATTTATCAAGTTTCTTTCAAAGAATTAAATTATAAAACTGAAGACTGAATATACATTTCAATGGGATATTAGGTTGAGGACGTTTTGGTGGCCAACTACGAAATATACTTGCAATGCAACGAATGAATCGTTATTTTTCTTTGAATCGTCAATTGGTGTATATTTCTTTTATTAATCCACTGTTCTGTAATCTCCCTCAAATGTAGTTAGATTCATGATCTGATAATAAAAATGAGTAAGTTTTCATTCATTTATTTATTTTTGCCTTCACATTCTCTCATTTTGGTGATCATACTAATAATATCTACCGTTTTCAAAATAACAGAGTATTGGACATAGCCTACAGAACAAATAATAAGTTGAATTGATTCATTAAAAACAGTGTTGCATAGATCGTTAATATACAAGTTGACTTGTGGTTCTTGTCCAAAATTTTATGTCGGACAAGCCGGGAGAATCTCGTCTAGAAGAATAAAATAGCTTAGAAGTGGTTTCTTGAAGGGAAAGACAAATTCAACATTTGCCATCAACTTTCGACAGTTAAATCATGATTATGTTGTTTTGCATTTGGATGAGAAATGCTTAAAACTCAACCTTTTGGTGCGTTTCAAAATCAATAGATGTAGGAATTTGGGATTATTGCTCAACAAATAAAATAGAATGGAATAGTTCTTCTTTATTGAATTTATTTTTCAGCCAGAAAATTGGTAGAGCAGATCTTGAAAGTAGGTCAAATGATAGCCTAGATAGGTGAATAGTTTAGGCAATGAATTCATCATGTAGAAATTTGGCAGGTAGTAATAGTCATAATGATTCAAATAACTGTAATAGCATGACACAGAATTTTTACAAACGGTATTGTGACGCCTGAAGACGCTATTCTAAAGCGATTTTGTAAACTATGGAATAGAAATCTCACTTTGAAGCGTTTTTTTAATATGTGAAAAAATGTGTAACAAAATATTTAATTGCGAACACAAAGATTTTTGTCCACTATTTGAAAGAAGCTTACACACAAACAGACATCAGCCAGCTACACACACACACACAGTTTACAAAACCGCGACATGGATTTCACAATACAATAGCTTCTCCAGGGAGGTTCATTTAGTACTGGACACGTCTGAAGAAGCTATTTTATAGTGAATAGCTATTGTATGGTGCTCTCATATGTAAAAATATTGACAAATTCTTCAAAAAATTCAAGGAGCAGTTTACCTTTTGAATGTCTAACAAGAGTCCAGAGGTCTGATAATATTTGCTATCTAAAATTGTAATACCACAGGAGAAGAGGTTATGGAATTTTAGTAAAATGGAAAATTAGTTCACTAGTTTGGTACCGTTTTATTCAATTATCTGTGTGAAATAAATCATAAACATTTATCATATATTTATATACAATGATTAACATTAAAAATACTGATTAACGTTTAGCTTTCAACAGTCATAAAATATTTTCCAACTAAAATGTATAACTTATATAAAATTGAAATATAAAAAAAACGTTTGAAAACGCTGTTGAAAATGTTTAAAATAAACTTTTTGCAATCTCTAACGGATGTACAAATAAAATTAAAACTATCAATAAATAAATTTTCAACAATAGCTTGCAAGCTGACTAAAACTTTCTTATGAAATAATCAGTCTGTTTTTTCAAAATATCTGCCACAACCTTGCACATGTATAAAAATCTTGTACAATTGAATAACTGAAAACATTGAAGGCATTTTACAGAAAGGAAACACAATTTTATATTTCCAGTAAGTGAAAACATAACATTTTTGCAATACACATGGCCAAAAAATTTATATATTTTTATAAATTACTCTATTCAACCAAAAAAAAAAGACTGAAAATTTCTCTTGTTTCTACTCTAATTCGTTTTCAAGTGAGCTTACCATAATAGTAGTGTATAATTTATTTTTTTTAACTGACACAAGTTTTTCATAAATAACTTCAAAGTACCAGCTTGTAAAGTAAGGAACATGCTTTGTAGGGTTGATATAAGACACATTTATGGGCATTTTCTGAAATTATTAGAAACGCTACATTTTCTATAACAAATTACAAGCTGCATCTACATATATGTTTATATCATGCAATATTCACAGAATAAAGTGTTCAGTATTTGAATTAGGAATATTTATATCACATCATTTCATGATGATTAAATTCATTTCACAGTGAACCATCTTTATACTTCACTTATATAATTACAGGATATTGTATTCTTCAAGTTGATTTGTTGTTCCAATAATTGATTTTTATACACAAGGCATGTAATATTTTGAACAAATGTCTTTGTGGGTTTTTTTTAATACATGTAATTCTTGTACATCTGAACCAAATAATGCAAGCTCATAAAAATACAAAGCAATATCGAAACAAAATTTAATTTGTTGGACATTCAGAGTATTTGACATCAATCTCGACATATTCATCTTTCCCAACTACCTACACAGTAGTTTCTAGTAAATGCCTGCAGGAAAACAACTACTTCCCCTGCTAATACCACGCTGGATATTGAATTATATCCGACAGACATTTATACAAGATACCTTAAACAGGTTAGTCTCGCAGATGTTTCTCTTTCATCCAGCAGCAGGACCATTCTAAAATTATTCGAGAAGAGCACCTACAGACTCTGTTACTCTATAAATTTCAACGTGGCTCGAACGCATGTGTGGAACCAAGAGAAGTTAACTAGTTACAGCTCTATCTCTGGATGTAATTCAATATGCAACGTGGGGAAGTAGTTGTTTTCCGGCAGGCATTTACTAGAACCTAAGATGTAGGTAATTGGGAGAGATGAATATTTCGAGATTTTACTATGAAATATTTTAAAATCATTAACCAAACTTAAATTATTGTTAACTTTTGAAGACCCACACTTTGAGTGTTTAATAATCTGAACATCTTCCTGCACATATCTTCAAGATGTATTTGAATATATACAGGTAAAGTTTATAGCCACATTTTTGTCAAAAATATGTCATATGGCAATAAAAATAATTTTTTCACGTTATTGCATATACTGAAAAAGTTGCAAATTTACCAATGTGCAAATAATATTTCTACCTCGGATAGTAACTCAGTTGTATTACGTAACTTAGCAGTATTCTTAGGAATTTTAATCTGAATAAATTTTCAATGCAATCAGAACAAAAGGATCGCAGATATTGATGAAGAGTATAGACGCTTTCAGATTATGCTTGTGGGTAATTCCCCTATTGGTGGAAATGACTCAGTCTGTGTGCTAACAATATAGAACTATAGTCGACTATGAACCAACCTTTAAAGGGCATGTAAATTACATCTTGAAAAAGTATTTCTTTCAAAGTAAACTTTGCATTCAGATGTTCAATATATCTTAATACATGGACAAAATGGTAACATATAACAGTATCATACTTTCCTTATGTGATGGATTCCACAGATACTTGATAAAAATCTATAACATATTCAAGAAACACTTTGTGAGATTGTCACTACAGTTTTACAAAAACGCAACACGTGTTTCGTTATACAATAGCTGGTCTGTATATAGTATAGGATGTGTCTATACACCATATAGCGCGTTTATACACAGTATGGGCGTATCTATACACTGTATAGGCATGTCTATACACAGTATAGTGTGTTTCTATACACTGTATATTGCGTGTCTATACACCGTATAGGCGTGTCTATACACCATATAGTGCGTGTTTATACACAGTATGGGCGTGACTATACACAGTATAGGCGTGACTATACACAGTATAGGCGTGACTATACACAGTACAGGCGTGTATATACACAGTAAAGATGTGTCTATACACAGTATAGGTGTGTCTTTACACAGTATAGACATGAAGGCGTGTCCATACAGTGTGGGACATGTCTATACACAGTATAGGCACGCCCAAAAAAAATTGTATAGCAAAACACATGTTCAACTGTGTAGTGAAAATTCTACAATAAAGTGTTTCTTTTATACTTTTTCATTTCAACTTGTGTAACATTATTTTATACTTAGAGTCAAAACCAAAGTAACAGGTTCTAGAGAAAAGTTCTATGAAGGGTTATTCTCCACGAGTAACAAATTCAGCTAGCTTCAATATCGGCAGCAAATGTCTAATAGTTCTGAATGATTCTGTTACATTGTCACTGGTTGGGGTTGATGGAAGTTATTATTTTGTTTGAATAAAAGTTATTCAACTTGAATTAATTTTATTTTCAGTTAATAAATATTGGAAGGTTTGGTTAAAAATAAGTGCATATTTTATCATAAAAAGACATCATCTGGATAATGACATTTTCCAAATCAAACATGACTGGATTACATTGATTTACTACACAACATGGAATATTTACATAAACTATTGATTCATACAATGATAACGAAACACAATAAATTTTAATTATCTTGACCTCAACCATTATGGTAATTAAATTTATTAAATGTGATTTCACATGATATAATTAAGTTTTTGATGGTGAGAAGCAAATATGGTCGTCGCAAAAGAATTATGGCTATTTAAAAAATCCCTTTTGTTTCCCATGCAGCTCACCCGATCAATTTTTATAAAGCCAGGCTGACGATCATAACAAATCATCACAATTTAAGTATTTCTCTTATCTATACATCATCACATCAGAGCTTTGATACATACAAATATAGGCATCACAAAGCAATCGACGGGCATGCTCCGGTAAATGTCGATCTACTGGAAATTCTTCATGTAACTGCCTACACATCCTTTCGTCAGACAACCAGCGGGAAATATCTGGACATGCCACCATCTCGGGTATGTTGAAACCATTTTTTTCACCTACGAATATATTTTTCATAATAATGACTTGTGTTCCATTTATTGAAATAATTATTATTTGTATGTAAGAGGTCTGTTTAAAAAAAGTGAATTTTCATTTTTCTCAAAAAATATTCATTTATTCATCAGGTTCTATTCTGTCCCCTTCAAAGTAATCCCCTCAGATATAGTGGCGTTTTTTCCAATCCTCGAAACAGTTCTGATTGGTATGTCTTTGAGCTCTCTCGGGCAATTAGATTTTTATCTCCTCAATCGTCGCAAAACGCCGTCCTTTCATAGATATCTTCAATCTTTGAAACAGGAAAAAGTCACAGGGGGCAAGTTTGGTGAATATGGTGGCTAATGCACGATTATGGTGTTTTTCCACAATACCGCGCGTTTTCTTCTTATTGCTTCTCGCAGGCGGCACATAACTTCAAGATAATACTCCTTATTAACTGTACAACCATGTGACAAGAAGTCGTGACACACTACACCACGATAATCGAAGAAAACAGTGAGCATAACCTTGACATTTGATGAGCGTCGTCGTTCTTATCTTCTCGACCTTCTGTGTAAAACTTGTACCACTTGTAAAATATTTTTATGACTCAGAGTACAATCACTGTACGTCACTGTCAAAATTTCGAGTGTTTTTGAGCACTAAATTCCATTCTTTACGTAAAATTTTATGCCAATTCTTTGATCAATCTTTCTCGTTAGCAGAAAATCGCCGAATGTGCAAAACATTTCTAACTTGTATGCCTCCCACCAACAAACCAAACATGCTAAACTCCTGAAACTGTGAACATTATGTTCAAGACGAGTGTACCTACCAAAAAAATCGCTAATCAAATGTAAGTAGCACGCGAATTTCGAATATTCACTTTATTTTTTGAACAGACCCCTTACCTTTGTATTAATATTTGTTTAATTATCCTCTGCGCATTTACACTGTCGGTTTATTTTCAATATTTCCTTTTTTATCTATATTGTAATTATGAATTTACATGCCAAGGTTTTTGCTTTAATGAGACTTACACTATAAAATGATGTTAAAAAATTCAACATTACACCTAAGAATTTAAAAAATTCCGCTGTACAATTTTGTTTGTAACTAATTTGTCACCAAACTTTTTATAAAATTCTACCTTTATGTACCTGGAAGGGTTAAAATGTTTTCTTTTTACAAGGTTATATTCAACTGGCAACATCTGTATGTAAATTTGTATGAATATATGTAAGTATGTTTGTCAGTTAGGGACAAACCTTGCAACTGAATTTTGAAGCAGTGGTTGGCTGACAATACATAGCTAAGTGACAGCATTCTACATCCAATAAGACGAACTAGTATTTTTTATGCTCCCCATGGTTTGGAAATTCAAATGAAATGCTGAAAAAAATATGAAAAATAGCAAGACGCCACTCTAAAGCCAATATGGCTGACTCCCAAGATTATGGACTTGTTTTTTTATGCACCTCCATATGTGTTTCATAAATACAATATGGCGGAATGTCCAAGATGGCAGACTAGTATTTTGTGCACTCCCATGAAATGGATATCAAATAAAAACATTTGCTAGAAAGCATATGAAAAATAAAACGACTCATTCTAAATCTAATATGGCGGACAGCCCAAGATGGCGAACATCAGCTGGACTGGTACTAGTCCAACTGCAATAAAATTTACGGTGCGAAAATTGTATAATTTTCATCATGGATAGTACTCTATCACCCGATCTATGTTCAACCATGATATTCACATAGTCGGTAAGAAATTTTAGTTTTGAAGAGATATGAAAACAAAGTGATATATAAAACAATTATGGTGACTCACCTAATCTATCGGCCATAGAGTCGAAGAAACACCAAGGAGCTTCATGACCAACACCACACTTGACAAATGCCACGTAATGTGAGGTTTCGATACAAATCACAGCAAAAAGTTCCATAAAGAGTCTCGGAGGTCTATAGGCGTCTTCCAAAGTATAATACTCAGACAAAATATCAAGCTTGGTGGGCCTGTGGTGCCTCCTTTGTTCATGTTTATGAACAGTCCTCAAGCATTCGATGCAGTAGGCGGTACTCTCTAATCCAACGTTATTACAACTGTCAAAACATTCTCTACACTCACACCTCGCGAGTTTTCCACAAACGGTACACTGTCTTGGAGCTGGAACAAATGACAAATATTGAAAAACATATTACATAAGCTGTTTAGTGGATGTTACAAGTTTGGACTTTCTTTGTCTAAAGGGACGCTATGGAAGAACAAAGGAAATAAAATATGCTCATAATTTATGATCTATTTTTTCAGTCACTAAAAGTGAAACAGAATCTGAAAAGGATTTATGGATCATCTATACAATTTATTTCATCAGCAGAATTTGAGAGCTGTTCAAGAACCAAACTTGTTTTTTTGTGTCAACAGAATGCATAGCTTGATGGTTTAGGTAGCACATTTTTTCTTGTTCTCTTTTCTTTTTATCACGCTTTTATTAGCTTCACTTGTATGTATGTATGTTTGTTTAGATAAATTTTTCTTGTTCTCTTTTCTTTTTATCACGCTTTTATTAGCTTCACTTGTATGTATGTATGTTTGTTTAGATAAAATAAATATAGTTTAAAAATACTAAATAACACACTTTTATAGCATATGAAACTAAAAAACTCGCTTTTAAAGAACATCAAACTAAAAAGTAATTTTTTTAAAAATAGACTTAAAACGATGACGAATGAAAAACACTAGTATTATTGTGAAAAAATCGTGGGCGCTTTGTGTCATATTTTTTGTATATCAAGCGCCCGTCGCTTTTTTCAAAATAATACTAGTATATTTCGTTCGTTATTGTTTTAAGCTCATTAAAAAAACAACATTTTAGTTCGATGTTCTTCAAAAGCATGTTTTTTAATTTTTTTAACTATATTTTTTGAATCCAGATTCTTTTCATCAAAAACTTTCTTTCTGAAAAATAGAAGAAGAAGAATATATTTACTGAAACAGGTAATCCTAATACACAATATTATATAAAACATATTACTAACATAGAAATTGAAAATAAACATTTTTAGTTTGAAAAGTAACGACACATGCTATTAAAAATACATTGCAATATAGGTTCAGCTCCATTACAATGATGAAAAGCAGAAAACAACATACAAATACTTTATTTATTAATATTATCTTAACAAATTTTATTGTATCTAGCATTGTAGATGGATTTCAATAACTGTTTTTTAAAAATACTTAACGATAGACTAGATTTAATCTCATTTGGAAATTTATTTTATGCAACAAACCCTTTGAAAAATAAAGAATTCATGGCACTTCTCCTATTTGTTCTGCATAAATGCAAATTAGTATGATTTCTGGTGACATATTTGA
>WOGN01000633.1:0-23177 GCA_015342105.1 Leptinotarsa texana
ACGATTTCATGAATGATATATAATTGACGTCAAGGGGGTGTGACGTTTTAGTCAGAAATAAGCCCCAATCATAAATTAAGGAGGTGGGAGGTGTGTCTGATTTTCAACTATGGAATTTCACATATCACTCACATCTAATATTTTGATGAAATTATGATATGTATAATATATAACAGTAATAAATTCCACAGGAGGTACGTCGTACTTATAATTATGACGTTGAACACATAGTTTATTCATAATCATAACACAAGGCAAAACATAAAAGATTCGCAAATTCTTTAATGAAGAATTTCATTAGTTAGAACTGCCATTGTCTAATATGATATAAAATGACTTGAAATCCCTGGAAGAAACAATAGAATTAAAAAGAAAAGCTGAAAATAATAACATTTATATCAAGCAAAAATAACCCTGAAATGAAATTACAATAAAATGAAAGACAAGCAACAATTGAAAATTGAACAATTGAAAAAGAAATAAAAATTAAAAGATTTCAAGCCAAGTTACTTCACGACGTTTTAATTGTTAGTATACACATTCGTCCTCGGGTGGTGACTGGACTTATTACTCCAAGAGATGATAATTTGTAGGTCATTTTCTTTCAACTATCCCCTCTTTCCTCTCTCCGCCACACTGGTTTAGCGAGAGCTGACCGTCTGGCGGGAGTTGGTCGTTTTCCGCTTGATTATGGGTTTCCATATGTTGCCTATCTCTACACTAACTTGGCTGAATGCTTTGTTGGACAACATATATGCGGCTTCTTTGAATTTCCTCCTAGACCAATGTTGCTTTCTGTTGATGATCTCAGCTTGGGACCACTTGATGTTATGTTGATAATCCCTGCTATTACCGATTTGTTGATGAAATTCACCATGGAACATTGCCAACATTGCCAACAATATATTTTGATAAGCCCAATTCTCCCAGGATTAAATGATGAGATTTCGATTTTTTTTTGGAAAATTTACTCTTCAGGATTATCATTGATGAATATGTTAACAGCAGAATAATAAAGAATATGATTATTTTTCATGGCTTATTCTGAGCAAGGTATATCCTTTCAGTGTGTGATATGATGTGCTCATCAAAGTGACTTCGACAGATATTTGAGACATACGTGAGGATTATTAAAGTCAGCAGAATTGTAGTGAGAAAAGTAGTATGATCTGATTAGATTTGTTGATTGGGATCGTTTAGTTACTTATAGAAATCATGTAGGAATCATCATGTAATCGAAGCTTGCGAAAGATACCTTCACCACGTTGGTATCATGATAATTCATTGAGAAGAAGTCGATTGTATTAAATATTGTAAGTCATAGGCAGTCTTATAATAAGTCATAACAGTTATTCATAACTCAAATGATAACCAATTTTCCGAAAAATTGTCAGTGTTTTAAATGGAATTGTTCTATCATTAAGTTTCAGTTTAGATACCGCATTAGCTTTTTGGCTAGAGGTTGTAGATGCAGCAATGCAGTGTTGCGAATATTGCACTAATCCCTGTGGAGTAGCTGCGAGCTAGTTTTGTGATTATGGTTTGAAATGTCAATTCGATATAACTCTGAAAACACTATAGACATGTGAGGAATTTGGGTGACTGGTTACGGGAGGGGGATAAAAAATAGGTCAATTCCTTCATCGAATATACTTACTCGTTTACAAAAACTTAAATGATCTCTATAAATTGAATACAAATGAAAAATGTATTCATAAAAAAACAGAACAGATTTTAAACAGTAAGACTCTCAGTAAGAGCTTCATGAAGCAAGGCCGAATCGATCCCTCTACGAAACCCTTCATTACTGGGAAGGATCGATTGCAGCTTGAGCAATGGTTCTTTTGCAGATTCTGTAAATAATGTTCTTCCTTACGAATTATAGGCAGTTGTCCTGAAAATCTTGCGAACAAAAATTGGATTAGAATGATTAAATAATCTAGGAAACACTTGCTACATGAATAGCATTTTCCAAGTGTTGTTCATGACGGAGAATTTCAAAAACCAGGTTTTAACGATAAACCAAACTCAAACACCTTTTCATGCAGTTGCAATTTTGTAAGAATGTACTAGATACTCATCAGGACAACAAAAGGAGTGTTCCGATTCCTGGGTGTCTTGTTGAATACTCTTTGTTAGAAGGAAAATAGCAGAATCATACTCCGGACTGCTCTGGATTAAATTATTCCGCACAGTCTATCTCGTCTTGTGTTTGTAGATCTTTTGCTGGGAGAATCCTCACTAGTTCACTATGTAGAACATGTTCAAGAGCTAGCAAAAACGCATGTGGCTTTCTGGATCGTCAACTAGCATTTCCTAATATGACTGAAAATATAAATTTCAACGGGTGATGATCAGCTGTATTGCCGAATGTGTGCCAAACTAACTGATTATTATAAGACTGATGATCTTCAAACACGACTCAACCTCTGACGAAAGCACCAAACTCTTACGAAGGTTCGAAATAGATGAACACTTCAATTTAGTAGACCACTATTATTATCTTCATGCAGTCATTGTGCACTGTGGTTCTGGAGTTGAATCTGGTCATTATTACGCATTGGTCAAAGACGAAACAGACTGGTTTAAGTTTGACGATAGTCGGGTCACCAAATATTCTGGCAATGTTTTGAATTTATTGGAGCCTCTGCAGACACCCTACTTTTCATTCTATGAAAGAAATGACATTGGCAGATCAAGATCTTCAGATGATGTGGTGATACAGGTTTTTGCGGGTTTTCCTTCAGCTGAAAAAGCAACTGCGCCACTGGAATCAATCAAGTCACCCTGGAGCGCCAATTAATATTTATTGTTGTTTTATAATTTCATAATTCTTATATATTAACAACTTCAATAAACCCAACCTAGCCGACCTGAAGTGATAATAATTAAGTACATATTATTATTGTATAGAAAGTCTCTCATAGAATTTGAAGTTAAAATCAAAGAAAGAAGAAAAAATATATGCATAATAAACAAAATTCTGTTTCGATAATTTGATCAGTTAGTTCTATTTCGCATAACTACATTTCACCAGTACTATCTGACTAATAAACTATCTTCAGGAATATTATATCTTCAATTACGAATTTGCTTATTGGGTTTCACAAAATTTTTCACAAGTGAGAAACTTCACGAGTTACTCGCATGACAGTTACGTGAAATTCGCTAAAATACCTTTCAGCAAATTCCACACTTGTGCTTTCCGATTGGTCATCGAAAGGTGTTAATTTGTTATTTCAGAAGGTCACCTGTGCATTCGGCAGGCGACATTGTTAAAACATGATTACGCGTCCAAGTCATTCACTATAATAACATCAACAAACTAGTAACAATAATGTGCTAAAAACTATCCAATTCATGAGAAATCATTTCATTCAGTATTTGAATTTTTATGTGTGGATAGAAGTAAGATGTTCTTTAGTTAGCAATTGATTTGGGGTAGAATCAGTAAATTGAAAGAAAAGACTCTTTGAAACGTTTCTGATTTGATGAGGTTACAGTTTTTTACACTTTCGATGGCCAGATTCAATATTAATATTTGAGATGTGAAAGAGAAAAGAATTGCAGGGAAAAAACTATTTTTTAACCTAACCTAAATTGTTAGCGATAAAGAAATCTACTGAAAATTTTGAAATGAAATAAAGTCTTGAACATTGAACAACAAAAATGGCCATGATTCAATAGTACTCAGACACTGTAATACCAAATTAAAAATAGAAGGGGAAATTGTTAGTATTAAATATGTCTGAACATTTTATGAAAATTATAGGTCCATATTTAAAAATCCAATTTGTTCAAGTAACACTTTATTGAGAGATTTTCACTGGACAGTTTACAAAACTGAGTTATAAATGAAACAGTAATGACCCAACAGTAACAAATATGTAAAGATACGAAATTAACGGAATGAAACTCATAAAAGATATTCAAACTGGGCTTCTTCAGATCCATCACAAGCTTCCATTCGACGTGAAAGTTTCCTTGTACAATATCCTATTACTATCCTTTATTTAGCATAAGCTGATATACAATATGTTTGATCCTAACTATCATTAGGCTAATGTCAGAATATTGAAACAATGATTTTTAAATATATTCATATATATGACTGGTTACAGTCACAAATAATAAACGTCATCCACTCATATGAAATATGGTGGACAACAAAGATAAGTCAGAAGTATTGATACAGATACAAAGCAACAAACACAACACTTTAAAAACCTTGGAATAATAATGAAGTTATTGAACTCGAGAAATAACAATAAAATAATATCAAATCAAAATCACTCGCCCAATATGTGCATTTTCAACCTTCCTTTGAATTGACATATCGAATTACAATCTTTGATATCATGATCAAATTTATTGAAAGCCAACATTTCTGCATGATAAATAGATTTTTCAGTACACCTCTTATTTTTGGTTCCTACATAGATATTTTGGTTGATTCTGATTATAATTATGATAATTTTCATCAAATGTTATATGTCAAGTAGTTCAGAGATAGATGGTGATGCATCTTGTATATCAGTACCACTGTTTGATAGTACACATAGTCTTTTCAACATGTTGACCATTGGCGTGTATCTTGGTACACCCAGTATGATTCTCATGCCTACCTAGATGGGCTAGGTGATACTTTCACCAGAAAATTGATCTTATTGGTGATAGTTTTTATCACTTTCAATACCTACAAGTTCTATGAGTGTTAGTCCTTGGATTACAGTAGGTGTTAATATGTACGACAGGCTCTTCTCATTTTGTTTTTAAGATCTGCCACACCAGTTGATTTCGTATGATACACAAGCCTCTTTAGATATCCCCACTAATAATATAGAGAAGTTAACTTAGGAGATCGTGTTGCCCAGCAAACTGCTCCTGCATTCACAGTTCATCTGTTACAATATATGTATATAATGTTTGGATGATCGGTTACAAAATGAACATTATGGGGCGGTGCTCAATCTTACTGCACTCGGCAAGATAATTATTTTCCATCAATCCCAACAAAGTATTTCGCAAGAAATTCAAATCCCTCTGTCCTGTGGTGGTGTCTTCATACAAAGAAAATCCGATCATTTGTCCATTGAAATATCCCCAACAAACTTTTACACCATTCTCAGTTTGGAGAAAACGAGTCTCTTAAATCCTTCAAGGACTGACGGTCGACCAACAGTGTGGATTGTGTTTGTTAACTACACCATTGTTATGGAAGCAAATCGCGTCTGTCTTACAAATATAATCTTAGACTGCCGGATTGTCTTGCAACATCACCGGAGAGAAAGCAATAAACTAAATTCGGTGATCATTGAGCTGTGAAATTTAAACTAGATGCAGTTCATGATTACTCACAAAAAGTAGGGGTGGAGTGACTTTGTAGGAGTTGAAATAAAAGCAGATTATTTTGAACAGGTTATGTGAAAACCAATATATCTACTTGTATACTTTTCTAGCTCTTCTATGTTATGTGAAAACGAATTTGATGTTCGCTAATATATCTACTTGTATACTTTTCTAGCTCTTCTATTTACGAAGATATCGCTTCCTGAGACATCCTGCTCTAGGACATCCTGCATAATACAGAATGTTATCTCTATTCAGTATTCTTTGTAACTCCATTCGTTTTCGAAATGAATCATCTTAAATTTCACTCGTGATATTGCATATTATAAGCGATTAATTACCAAAGATGGAATTCTAATGAACCATTAAAATTTACAAAATTCGAGTGGTGATAAAACAATCTATTGCATGATGCATGTTACTTATACTGATCAGAAATATATTTCAAACCAAAATGCACGCGATACAAACATGAATTCGTTTATTATAATGAGAACTTAATCGAGAACAAACAAAGCTTTGCTGAAGTAGTATAATGCGGGAATGAAATAATTCCCTAAAAAAGACATTACCAAAATAAAGTAAACCATGGCCATTCACTATTATCTGGCAATAGCCATGAACTCTGGATAAATATTTGCCAAACTAATGTAGGTACAAAATTCATGATTTTGTTGGCCAACAAAAAGTAAATATTTTCTTCGAACTTCACCCTGAAACACTTTTACTTAAATAAACTGTATGATACACTGGGTTTCAAGGTACAAAACGAAGTTTTCACATAATTACCTACCTCTCTCCTTTAATCTCGGAGTGAATACAGGTTTATTCTTTGAATATATCGATGTTGAATTGAGATACCATTTCAAAAATGAAATACATGAGTTTCTCCAGGCTTGTCTTTCTTCCGTATTTTTGAAAAACACTGCACCTCATGGGCTTATTGTGTTACTTCTTTCATTAACTCTGATCCCATCCAACTAGCTTGTACTGGTTTGTACATGTTCTTTGTTGGGTGTTTTTTATATTTTGTTGAGCATAATTTGGATTGTGCATAAATTTCTTGATTCCTTTGATCCACTACCTCACTATTTTGTTCAGTTGTCATTCGAGTGGTCAGTGTTCAGTAACTATTCTGACCCATTTCCTGATCCCCCATCCAAGTGTTCTGGCACTCAGTATAGAGTGAGTAAATGTTAGACCGCCATTTCCTTCAGTTCTTTCCTGCATCCCCAGACGAGTTTCAAAATCACTCTTGCGATCATCACTGCCCCGAATGCAGCTTTACTGTTCGTGAGATTATTGATCCGCAAATTTCGTTTGGGAAGTCAAATTGATTTTCCTTGTGTATTGCATAACGGCATACACTTCTGACTGAAAGCGAGTAGTTGTAATGTAATATACTTGTATTCCATCTACCCGTCTGTAGTGTGTTGTTTCTGCCAAGCACTTTCTCGAAATGACTGGCCATGATTCATTGTTCACGGTTAGCACTTCAACCATGAATTTTTTATCGAAAGTGTAGAGGGTGGTAGTGAAGTACCCGGCTCAGCAAAGAAAACACAAACATTTTTGAAAAAACAGTATTTATTTTCCAATGAAATCTCCTTGCAACTCTATACACTTTTTTCAGCAACGTTCTATACCGTTTTTATAATAAGAACTGTCTTGCTCCTCAAAATAGCCATCGACTGCCAACATTACTTCTTCATTGTTGGAAAATCTCTGACCACTGAGCCATTTTTTCAAGCTTAGGAACAGAAAATAATCCGAAGGAGCAAAATCTAGCGAATAGGGTGCTCCTCCTCCCAAAAAACCGATGCCATGACCATGCCTGCAGATGAAACGGACTTCGCCTTATTTGGAGCCGGTTCTCCCTTTTGAGTCCGCTGTTTTCGCTGTTCTTTTGTCTCGGGTGTAAAGTGATGGACCCATATTTCATCTATGGTTATGAAACGATTCTACGTTATTGCTGCGAAGCTTCGCTAAACACTCAATTGAAACATCTTCACGATACTGTTTTTGCTCGAGTATGAGCAAACGCGACACCCGTCTTACACACACATTTTCCATGTCATGTCTGCTAGCTCGTGCACTTTTAGTCGACAATCATTCAGTATCGCTTTGTGGATTTTCTCCAACGTTTCTGGAGTCATCACCTCCAGTCATCACCGATGCTCGTCTTGACAGTTCGTACGGCCTCGTTCAAACTCTGCTACCTTATATTGTTCGGTCGTAAATGAAGAAGCATACTCACCCAGGGTAGAATCCATTTTAGATTTTGTACTGGTTGGGCTGAGGCCCTTCAAATAAAAGTTTTGTACCACATAACGGTGGCCAATTTTCTCCATTTTCACAAATTTACCAAAAACGTTCTTTATTGATTAATGCCAAAAAAATACTAAACAACGCAGCGTCTTCAAACTTGAAACATATGCTTTATAGATGTTTTTCAAAAAACTAACGCCATCTCTGTGTCAGGCCGGGTACATCTGGGACTATCTTGGTATTTCTGTTCTATGCATCCCGGAAAAAAGTTTGATGTTCATTCATAAGCTCGTGCTGAAATTTTCATTTTCCCGGATCTATTCTTGAAGGTGCTTCTATACTGACCACCATTGATTACAGCCAATTTATACTCGTATATTTCATCGTTAATGTCTTTTCGTGAGTGTGGCATCAATGATAGCTTCGTCTTTTTTCCAAGATTCAATTTAACTTGCAATGTTTCTATTTATGAATTTCAAAGCTGTTCTCCTCAACTCATTGAACTGAAATTTTACATATACATATTCACAGCATACAAGTGGAATATGCAATGTGCATTATGCATACATGAAAGGGTTTGCTAAAATAAAATAGGAAAAATAAAATTATCTCTATCTAAATTCAATCCAGCGGACTTACCAAGATGGCGAACTAGATTTTTTGCACCCCATGATACGGATATCAATTAGAAGGTGTTTAGGGGAACAAGACGGCCGTTATATGAATTTCAAAGAGTTATACCTGGAGAGAGGCTGGGAACAGTTTGGTGACAATCTAAGAAATCTTATAGGGGTTAACAATGCAACAATGATGCATTAAATGATATGAAGAGAATAAGGAAGAGCCATATCATGACAAGCACTTATATCATATAAATTAAACAATGTAATGAATTGAGAGGTTCAATTCAATTTAAGGTTTACTTTCTTTTTTTCGGACCATATAAATGAAATTTATTTCTTCTATCAATTAAATTATATTTTCTCTTAATATTGGTCCTATCTATCAATACTTCCAGATATTCAGCCTTCTCCGTCAGCTTTACCACGGTGTATCATATACTATTTGTGTTTTCGAAATAGTCGCCTCTTCACCTGAGTATAACATAGCATATCTGCAGGATAACAACTACTTCCCGACTAATACCATGACTAACTTAATTATTGCTGCACCGCATAAACAAAACGTTTGTCTCGGATAAACTGTGTTTCAACTTGAGTGAAGTAGTGAAATTATCATTTCTTTGATAAAGTTTCAAGCATCCCGTGTACCAACAACTTGAGAGAAATTATAATCAGATGTTGTACTTACTTTTTTATCATGTATACTATATCTCTCCTCAAAACAGTAGTCTGATACAACTTCAGATTCATATTAAGTATTTAGTATCCATATTTGGTATCCATATTGGTATCCAGTTTCGTCTTCGATTTTATCTTTGCTTCCATCACTTAGCTCAATAATATTTTTTTTATAATTTTACATATTCTGGTAGAAGAACAGAGACAGTTGCAAGTTTTTTCAGAAAAAAACATTGTGGAAGTGGCATTCAGGCCATATTATCTGATTTCCTTTTCAATGCCTGTACTGTATACTGCAAAACTGTATGCTGAACCTGAAAGGTATTTCAGACTAGGTCAAAATGATTTGACGTTTTCAAATCTGTTTTTGAAATGTAACCACAAGTCTCCGAATCCAAATGATAAAGAAATTTTGCACTATGCCAGCAGGGGTTGGAAAATCAATTATTTGGAATCCTTGGAAATGCATAAGCATAAACATTGTGGATGTAACCTACTGAATAACCAAATCGATTTGGTCTACTCGCCGGTTTCAGATTAGCTTACCTAACCACATTGTCAAAGGTAAACAAAATTAAGGTACTCGGTTAAGTTAAGGACTGTATGTGTAAAGATATACAAGGGTTAACATTGTTAATTATTTTAGTTTATTGTATACGTTTGAAAACGTTCTTATTGAATGAAACTGTAGTAGCGATAGTTACAAATACAAGTGGTATAAAAACAAAGTTTTATTTCACAGTTTTCATAAACCTATTTTAGTCTGACATAGAAAAATAGCGTCCCAAATTTGTTTTCGGGCCTAAGAAATCGAATGAACTCGACGTTAGTGATTTTTAATACAATGTATCAATCACTTCAGATGATACAAAAACCTTAATGAAGTATTGAATCAAACTGAATGTAGGCCAATGTTGATAAATTCAATGCACGATTATTAGTCGAATTATTTACCGTAACGATAACGTTCTATTTGGAAACTAGCAAAGTCAAACTATTTCCCTTCAAATGGGTATGGTTCATAAAAGTAATTGAAATGATTATAAAAACATTTGTCTTTGTGCGAATTGAACTATAATGCACTCATGGAATTTTTAGAGTGATGGAAACGGATATATTACAACGTCATGCAGCTAATTACTTTAACCATCCACGTTATTAGCCAAATGTTGGACGTTAAAATTTTTTCTCATGTAGGGACACTCAATGAAGTACATTTGCGGGTGACTCATGAACTGTGCAGTGTCATATTAGTAAATAAGACACAAACACACTTCATAAAGTAGTCAATAAAGGAAACCGTATGGACATCTGGGAAAACCTAAACACCCATAAATTCAAAATTGATAATTCACTTATCGAGGAATAAATACAAAGCAAAACAAAACAAGATCTAACATTCAATATACTACACAATACAATATACATTCCTAGAAACAATGAAATCAGAAAAACTCCAACACAAAGGATATTATCTGATGTAACCCAAATACAGGCAAATTTAAAATTTTCAGATAACAGGAGAAGAGAAATACCTGCACTAAGAGGTTCTAACAGAATTAAAGAACAAACAAGAAGATATATATACTTTGTGCAGTTTTACATTACCAAACATTTACTTTTATCAATTATTGAAGAGAAGATTGTTGGTTTCTTCGTTTTTTCTAAAAATATAAAATAACATATTGTGCAACAAGTGCAGAAAGTAACTTATTCCACAAGATGGTTCAGTTTGGAATAGATTACCTGCACAACCAGAACATTATACATTTTAATATGATGTAATTAAAAATATATTTATTCAACTTCAAACTACATATTTCAGTAATTAATAGTTGATTATGACTGCAAAAACCCACACACCACAACCCCAGTGGCACAACCTCACTGCAATATTAATTGCAGGTATATTATCTTAAATTACCACTTGCTTTTCTATTTTTTTTAGTGAAATAGATATTCCACTAGTGGATGATACTTCATTATCACAGATTGTGAGATTTTATTTGCTAATGACATTTTGTAATCGATATACCCCTCTCCCGTTGTTATCGAATTCCACCTGCCATGTGGCCTAAGGGTTGTTATGTTTGCATCACAGGCTACCACTATCGTGGTGGATTATCGCCGAAGACAGTCACTTGTATGGTTTTTAGTATCTGGTAACTTTAAAAATTGAGCAGTTTGCATTGTAATGTTACTAAATTTGTTTATTCCATTACATTCTACGTTTTCCCTTTTGCTAATTTGTTAAAAAATAGTCATAAAAGACACATCATCTTCAAAACACCATGTTGTAATCAGTACCAATCACTTCGGCAGTCAAATCATCATTTCAAATTGTTCACGTAGATGTTTAACAGCAGCATCTGCTATAAGTATAATTGATTGATTGCCCTAGGGCACTCAAAGAATCTAACATAATCAAAAATTTCATGGAGTTGTTCTTCTCTATCTACTGGAGTGCTTTCCATATGGCGTAAAGTTCCCCAGTGAACACTGAGCTTTCTAGGGGTAGTTTGAATGATGATCTAGATTGAAGACTGATGAAAGCGGCTCCTACACTGTCTTCAGATTTGGATGCGTCCCTGTAGATTGTATTTCTTATAAACCATTTCATAGAAATTACATTGGATGCCTTCACAGTTGATATCTCTCCTTTTGAACTGGTTAAGATTTGTATTAATGAAAATTTGTGGGGTTTTCCGTGAAGTGGGGTTAGGGATATTCGGGTCGAAGAAGATTTTTAGTTGATGGAGATTCAAATTATGTAGACATATGTTGATGAAAATCTTTATGGTATACTGGGTTTTCAGGGTTTACTGTTATGGAAGCAGAAGCAGCATAGGTGAGGGTTGAAAACTGTCTTCGGGTTGCTAAAGATGGTTCGCAAGATTCACATTGTAAGCTTTCGGTTGGACCTGTACAGAATGCCCCAAAGGCAGTTCTGATATCATTATTGTGAACAGTATCCAGGTGTTTCAGAAACGATTTCTTCGCCAAATTATATACTATTGATCCGTAGTCTAACTTTGATCTGATTAGGGATCTGTAGATTGTAATCACATTTTTGCACCTGCACCCCAAGTTTTTGAAGCAATGGTTCTCATGAGGTTCAAACCTCCTGATGTCCCAAACGTGGTATCCCAGTGAGTTTGCTTTATTTAAAAATAAAATTAAAGATAATGAAGAGGTTTCATGACTAGTTCGTATATATAATTCGATGTCGAAATATCTTCTCGATTTTGTTATCTTTCTACTTCAGTTCTATCTTTCGCGAGTTGATTTGGTAAAAACAATAAACGAAAATAATATCATGTGATTCTCGTTCATTAACCTCTCTCAATGATGGATTGTTTTAGTTAGAATGGTACTCAATACAATTTTATAGAAAAATATTGAAGATTTCACTGAAATAACAAATATTTCTATCAGTATAATTGGTAATTAATCTTCGTAAATATTCATTGTGCAAAATTCTGATTAAATGTAGGGGAAAAATTACACAATGCTACCCAGTCAAGTACTAGAATTGGATATTTTTTTCAAAAATGACAAATCATTGAATATTTACATGTCTGTTTATTTACGCCTACCTTGATCTATAAATATATCATATTTCAAATTCAAGTTCAATGATGATATCTGGAATGTGTAAACATTCAGTCAATCATTTCCTGAAAAAATTCTCTGTTATTTTAGCAAGTAAGTTATTTCTCAGAATAATGGATCTACACCTTCCCTAATAAAAATGAAACCAGTAAATACCAGATCCGACTGTGCGATTCCGATAAAAATGTCCAGAAAAAAGTTTCTGGGAATACGAACTGAAAACAACTAGATTTTAATCGTCTCATGTACCATAAGATTTTCTCATATTTTCGAATAGTTTCAGAGGTGAAGTCATTATAAATAAATGTATTGTATTCCAATGAGTTTTATTTGAGTGTTATCAATAACCTGAAATTGATTTTTATTGATATTGAAAGCCTTTCCAGCAAGGAAACTCAAAAAATATATAAATTGCACTTTTGTTTTCTGGGTTACCTTTCTCTTTTCAACCATTTTCACTTCAGATTTCGGCCGCCCAAAAATTCACAATTTGAGCTCTGGGTATGAAAATATTTTTTTAAAACCTGTGAAACAAATCTTTCGTTTGATGTTTTGCCCATTGAATTCACATCAACAGAATATGATTATTGAAAACTAAACCTATGTATTTATATCCAACAAAACGTTTACAACAGAAGAAACCACTTATAAAAAGGAAAACACTGCCCAAAATGACCATTTATTGAAATCATTATATCAAAAGTTGAGGAGGACCAAACCTTTTTTTCGCCTTAAGTACAGTTGAAACTGTTATGTTCAAAGTGTTGTTTTTTTTGTTTAATAGCTAAAAGACTCAAAAACCTTTTGTAAACCAAATGCTGGTATATGAAACTGTTCATCAAATCCAAAAATTATATTCAGTAGTGTTTATTTCCATTTATCCAGATAACGAAAACCAAAAATCTATTTCAATAATCAACCTTGAAATTTCTAATGTTATTGAGGGAAACTGGTTCTCGTTCTTGTCACAAATTATATGGTGAAGAACAAAAATATTTTAGGGTTTGAAATAATGATTCCATGAGACTGGGTCTCAACCTTTTTGACTAATTATTGAATTGTTAAAATTTAAATTGTTAAATTTTCAATACTGGCTCGAAGCCATTGAAAATTTCAAGTTGAACAGATTTAAAATGTATTTCGTGCCTTCGAAATATGAAAATCATAAAAACTAGCTATTGATACCGCTAAGCATTTTCACAGTTTATCCAACGTATTAACTGTATCTTCAAGTAGAAAGATTTAAACTAAACTAATGCTTAATGACAATAAGGCCAATATTATCAATACATTGACGCTCGATATGTATGGGGTTCTTTAGAAGAGCATCCCTGTTCTTAAAAAAATGAAAACGCATTATCAGCATTATTATATTTCAATAGACATGTATTTTTGCCTTTAGCTATGGATTTTAACGTGATATTAGATTTTTCCATAAACTCCGTTATTCTTCATTAAGACTTTTTGATAAATAATTGTATTCATATGTTCACTTCCAACAATGAAGCTATTTCAAGAGTGAACACTATAATCAAATCGCCCAAACACAAACAATCTGTTCACTCATTCATAAAAATCATCAAATATAGTAATAGTTTAGTTGCAGTTGGTGAATCTGGATTTCATAGAAAAATTACATCAGGCGTCCAAAATATTTACATTATCAGGTTCAAAAACAAAATCAAAATCAGTCTTCCAGAAACTTCAGTTTATGAACTCTTATTACTCACAGCAATTTATTACCCGTGTTGGTTTATATTAACCAGATATTTAACTGAAAGGTTAATAAAAATTACTCATTCATGCTACGCATTCTTTATTGCCAATAATACTTTGTTTTCGAATAGTATTCTAGAACCTTCGTCATTGATTTTGAGGCTTTGAGATCATTTTCGACCATTTCAATGACTCATTTTTATTCGATCATTTTTATTGGGGTTCTGGATTGATGGAATCAAAAACTGATTCTTTGTGGTTGTGGTAGATATATTCTTCACATTTATACTCATTTATATTCAATAATCTGAATTAACGTTATTTTTAACATATCATTTTCACCACTGGAACGAGAAATGTCCTAATAATCCAGGTATTTTTTCTATTCATATATATCCCTGACTACTTCCACCTTCACTCACAACAAAAATGGCGGACTACATTATCTTGTCCATGAGCTAGTTACGTTTCCTTTGAGCAGAAAATAAAATGAATATGGGAAATATCTCATCGAGGAGGTAGCTGAAACTAACAGGTATCCTTCAGAAACTAGTTAGATACGTTAATTAGGAAGAAAAAATTTCGAGAGAAAAACTACTGATACAGTTCAACATGTCATTGTGTTGAACAATCGGAAAAGAAAAAGTTTGGAATTTACGAAATAAGCTGTGATTGAAAATATGTTGGTCAAATTGAGCGGACTGTAATAACTCGCTACAAGGAACATGTTTCACATATTCGATACCATGGACCAGAAAAACCTAGTTTTGCTCAATATGCCACAAAATGAGTGACCAATGCTGGAAATTGTTATCATTAAATTTAACATTAGTTAAGATAAAGTGGAGTCGCTTTCAACTGGCGAGGGCCCAGCAATGACTGGAAAAAAAAAGGTGTTGTAAAGAGAATCAGGGATAAAAACTCAAGGTCTAATATCGTATCAGTACATAATTCACCAGGCAGCCCTTTGTAGAAAACTTAGTGCTACAGTGAAAGAAGTGATGGACATCTTGGTCAAGTTGATTAATTTTATGAGATCTCATTCTCAACTACTTGAAATGTCGGTGCTCTTCAGCACCGACATTTCAAGTAGTTTCTTTCTACAACACGACAAAATATTCGTTGGCTAAGTGAAGGTCAAGTTATTGAAAGTTTCTGGCTGATAAAAAAAGAAGTAACCTCCTTCTTGTAAAACTCAAATTCGGAGGGATCCAGAAAGCACAAACAAGCGTAATATGCTGATCGAAGCTTCAAAAAAAAATTGGAAATATTCAAATGCGCTCAATACAGAATCACAAGTAAATGGAAAATTAATATGTGATCTGATACAAAACGTATCAGATTTTCGTAGCAAGCTTTATACCTTTGAAAAAGAAATTGCAAGTCAAGAATTTATTCATATTCCGACAATTCTTTAATATAAAAAGAACTCTGAAGAAGACATTGCAGTGTTTGTGAAATTTCTGGCCGATCTTAGGAACGAATTTGCTACAAGATTCCAAGACTTTGCAGAGATGGTCAAGCTATCTCCATTTCTTTAATCGTCATTTGAAGTTGATGTAGCAGCAGAATGGACAGATATGGCTGACAAAGGTATAACTTCAAATAGAGATACTTGATTTGCAAGAAAACATGTCATTGCAAACATGTTCCAGAAAAATATGAAAATTGCAAGAAACTAGATATAAATCTGACCACTATGTTTGGCTCGACATTTGTATGTGAAACATCTTTTTCAAAGATTAATTTTTGAAAAACAAACATCGTTTGAGATTAACGGACGCCCACCTAGAAGACACACTTCGAATTTTCTGTTTCTCTCGAGAACCAAACTATAAAAAACTAGCTCAAGACCCTCGGTGTAATTTCTCACATGAATTTTAGGTCTTGTGTTTTATAATTCAGAATTTGATTTGAAACACTTAATTTTTATCAGTTGTTTTTTTCTGGACCTCGTCAAAATTTTCCCATCCGGACCCCATCTAAAACTACTATAAAATATATTCTCGCAAGAAAAAAGTAGTAACTTGCCTATCTAATATATGTATGCGTAATAAAGAACAAATTTTTATTTGAATGCCCATGAAGATGTTGCAGAAAGAGTCAAAATAACCACTATTATGCATGTAAAAATTCAATGAAAAGACAACACAATTGAAAATCATTCTATTTTTTAATGTAGTCATATTTCCATGAATTTGAGACGATAACTAATATTATACAAACCGAAATTAGGAATATTATTGTTTAAAAAATGGTTTTAACATATTTAAATACAATTAACGTTTTCGATTCAAGTAAATCTCAGAAAAACGAATTAAATAACTGAGGATACCCCATCTATGGGATTGACAGAACACTTAGTCCTCAAGTATTCCTCCCCTCCTTAAGGCGGTCAGCTGCAACTAGTTGTTTGGGCTCTAGTTTACAAGTTGCATAATCGCGTCTTACAAAAATGCATTTGATATAAATCTACTGTTTGATAGAAGATTCTTAAAAAATCTAATTTACCTACCTTGAAAAATCTAATTTACATACCTTTTACCTGTAAGTAAAAGGAATAAACATCTAAAAATAATATTGTGCGTAATTTAGTCATCTTTATGGAGTGTTTCTGCTGATTTTTCGACATTTCTTTCTTCACAGGCTTCACAGGAAGTTTCACACTTTTTAATTATTATTGGAGAAATTTTTCCAGAAAAACTAATCTTACCTCAAAATATTTCTGAGATTCTTCTTTTCCAAGTTTAGGTGAAACATCTTTCAAAAAATATCCAAAATGCCACTTGAAATCCAGTGTTTCCTCCCAAAATCATTGATGGTTATAAAATAAATATAATTTGTATTCTCTCAAGTTTTACATATTTTCATTAAATTTTTCAAAAATGTTTCAAAAATGTCTGCCTCATGATTTTACTTCTTCATATTTTCAGTTAAATAAAGCCAGAAATTAAGCGCAATATGTTTTCTGTGTAATTCAACAATCAGTGTTTTTTCTCGGAAGATTAATGACTTTCAAATCATCAATACTTTTATCTTAATTTTCACAAACCATAAGTATGAAAACACAATATATTATGAGTGTTGGTTAAAACGGATGGCACTCGGAAAATAAAAGATAAATTTCTGTAGCTCATTTGATATATGTCAGCATACTAATGGGGGTACTTTAAAGTATTGACATACCTTGCAACGAATATTCCTATCCATTTTTAAATGAACTCATAAGATAATGAAGCGTTATAGTAGAACATTTAATGTTGGCACATGAAATCATTTTACATGATACGAGGGTTCCACTGAGCATCGAATATCTGTTATAATTTCAGAAAAAGACTTCGAAATCGTATTTGTCATTCAACATACATTCAAAATTTGACCCTTTGGCCATACTTCAACCAACCTTTTACTCCCTTTGATTTTTTTATGACATGCCCATTCTATCCATGTCACCTTATTTGTCTCTACCGGTCTCAAAAAGGTTTTGCAACCCCAAATTAGTTGAGATTCACTTGTAGATGATTTCAGAGTTTTCAGTGTTACCTGGCTGTCTGATGCTCTACCTCTTCTGAGACACTTCCATGCAGACTCCTCTATATACAGCATGCTATACACTGTCTGAAAGATAGTTGGAGTGAATATTACTGGAGTTTTACCACAACACCAAACCGTTATTTTTAACACTTCAACACGTGTTTCAATTACTAAGTGATCATCTTCAAGAGGAAGATTAAACTGTTTAATTTTTATCTTGAAGATGATCACTTAGTGACTGAAATACGTGTCGAGGTGTTGAAAATAACGGTTTGGTGTTGGGATAACACTCCAGTAATATTCATTACTTCACCAAAGGTTCCAAAAAGTGCATTACAAGTATAGTAGGGATGCATGGAGATTTTGAATTTTGACGGCATGTAGGATATGTCTGGCAGCTGTTTATGACGACTTACACCTTCGTTTCTGAATCATGTCTAATTAATGTGTCCACACAGATATTGTGCTTCCATTATTATTTCTGAAGTAGCATGTGGCACGTATAGATTGCTTACATGATTCGCATAACAATTAATTGCACTTCTTACAAATTATTGGTTGTTTCTTTTTCAGCTACCCTTTTGATTTATGGTAATAGGTTACCATAGTTTTGATTACCGTTTGATATAAAACATATTCAAAAGTATTCTACGGCATATACTAATTGCCACTATAGTGTTGGAGAGATCGTGATTGTTCCAACACCATTTTTGACCGACAATCACACTCAACTAATCCATTTATTTAGTTAGGATTAACAGTGATTTATTTTTAATATCTTTTGCATCCATGAAAATGAATCTCGAAAAAAATCACCTTCATATATTTTTTGAGGATTCGTCATATTCATAGATAATTTTTGCTCTGGAATAAGAGTTCGCGAAATCTTTATGGGAAAGGCTGTTGTCGAATCAATTTTTCGATAATCTCAGATACTGTTTTTCTAATTATCTTTTATTATGAAACACTTCATTGGAGTATGAATCACATATGAGATAATTATAGAATGGACTATTATTAATCATGCATTCTTCAGATTCCAGTAAAAAATTAAAGCTATAATTTTTCATTGCTACAGTTGCCATATAGTATGTGTTATAATTCGAAGTTCACCTTTGTGATGAGAAATAATTTCTTCGGGGATAATAAATAAAATGAATGAATACTTTATTTGTGTGAGAGTTGAGACGAACTGTAATTTTCACTTAAATGTTTTGACTTGGTCATTTGACTCAAGTTTCATGTTGAACGTTAATGAGGATGGTTAAAAAGGATTTTCAACTTCATAAATGCCTCATTGTCTGTCGCCTCTCAATTAAATTCACAATTCAAACTTTCTAGCAAAAGTTAGGTTACTTTTGGCAGGAAGTATAAGTTTCAGTACCTCTAATTATGAATTCTATTTATGATATATTGATCTTAATGACAATTCAGATGTCAAAAATGTGTGAAATGAAACTATGATCATTTTCATTATAATATATCATTGATAAATAAGGAGATTCCAATAATTCATCAATAATTACCAATAAATCACCCCTCATGTTTGAAAATGTATAATTTATTTCATCAGTTTTATTCCGTATAAGATATTCTGTATCTAGAGTTTCGAAAGATAAAGTTTTAATTTTGAAAACTTGAAGTCAGCTGAATTTGCCCCAAAAATATCCAAAGTTTCATTTGAAGAGTAAATCTTTCACAAAATTCAACCTTCGAGGCAAATCCAGAATATAACATAATTTCGTTTCGTTCTGCTATTATAGTTGGATTTTTCGGATCTTTAACACGGAAGTGTTAAAGAAATAATTCAGAATATTACAAAAAATTTTTGAAATCCTCTCAGAATTAAGAAAACAATGACAATGTGTATTCGAAAAATGTTTTGCCATAGTTATTTTTCAGTGCTATTGACCAATTAATAATATATTAATCTTACTATCGTTAGTGGGATCGATATAGTCAAATCATTTCTTGTACTTGAGTGACGGTACCTACTTTGGATAGCAAGAATAATTACTTCATATATTGTTAATCGAAAGTTGGGGTTTTTTATGCTCCATGATTTGTTCAGAATTGATTCTTTCTTTCATATTGAATTAGGAGCAATGGACGGCAAATACATGGAGAATGTAAATTAATTTTGTTGTGCACGCAGATACTTAGTGAAATTTTCTATGGAAAGTATCAACTTGAATAATTTTCAGTACGATTCATAAAATATTCTATTGTTATCGATATGGAGTGTTTCATTTTGAAGGATAATGAAGAAGATAATATTCGCAAATCCACGAAGAAATAAGCAGATAGATACATTGACATGTTAGAATTGTTACACTAATCACCAGTTGAAACTAAATTTTCATTGAATTTATGTAATCAGCACGAGTGTCTATTTCCTTATTGATAAAAGAATTGAAATTCATCCTTATGGTAAAACCTCGGCTAGAACTATCTGAATATTAAAAAACGTTTTCCTATATGTGACTTTTTTTTAAAGCGTGATATTTATTCATGACATCTGTATTGTATATGATGAGCTGTTTCATTTCGCCTCAAGAATCGGTTTTCTTCATTTCCTCTTTCCCTTTTCCATCCTTTATATCTATGGGCAATCACACGTTAAGTATATTACGTTTTAACTAACATATATTATCTGCGAAATTATAAAACAACAATAAAAATGTTTTGACGCTCCGGGGTCATTTCATTGATTCCAGTAGCGCATTTGCTTTTTCAGCTACGGGAAAACCCGGAAAAACCTACAGCACCACATCATCTGAAGATCTTGATTTGCCAATGTCCTCTCATGAAAAAAAATGTAGGGTGTCTCCAGAGGCTCCAATAAATTCAATACATCGCCAGAACACTTCGTGACACGACTATCGTCAAACTTAAACCAGTCCATTTCGTCTTTGACCAAGGCGTAATAATGACCAAATTCAACGTCAGAACCACAGTGAACAATGACTGCATAAATATTGTAATAGTGGCCTGCTAGATTGAAGTGTTCGTCTATTTCGAAAGAGTTTGGTGCTTCCGTCAGAGGTCGAGTCTTTTTTGAAGATCAATGGTGTTATTATTTGACTGACTGGTGCCTCAGCTATAGTTGTTTCCTTATAACAGTCAGTTAGTTTGGTGCATGTTTTGGCAATACAGTCGATCATCATCTGTTAAAAATTCCATTTTCAAATGATTTACCAATAAGCTTTGCAACGGCTGGTTATGCTAGATGAAGTTCCAGAAATTCACATATGTTTTCAATGCCTCTTGAAGATTTACTGCAAAGTGAACAAGTGAGGGTTTTTCATCATTCAATCCAGAGCGGTCAGGAGTATTGATTCTGCTATTGTTTTTTTCACGAAGAGTATTAACCCCAAGAATTCAGAACAATCCTCTTGTTGTCCTAACGTGTATCTAGTGGACTTCAAAGACTCCAGGAAATCGGTTGAAGGGAAAGATGATTCATTCTTACGAAAGTGCAGCTGCATGAACAGGTGTTTGACTTTGGTGAATACGTAGGAAACATTCTCGTTATCGTTTATCATTTAAACCTCCTTCTTGAAATTTTTCGTCATGAACAACACTTGTAAAATGCTAATCATATAGCAAGTGTTTCCTAAATTATCTAATCCGATTTTTTCTTAGAATTTTCAGGACAACTCTCTAGTGATTCGTAGGGAAGAACATGTTTCATATAATCTGCATAAGACCATTTCTCAAGCTGCGATCGATCCTTCCAAGTGAAGAAGGGTTTCGTAGAGTGATCGATTCGGCTCTTGCTTCATGAAGCTCTTCCACTGAAAGGGAACCAGAACCACGAGGACTGCAACTCATATTTGGGGGGCAAGAATGACCTAAGTCCATTGACCGCACTGAAAAAGAAGAAGGTGGATCAATCACTTGCGAATTAACATTTATAGGAGACTGATGAACATACACATATCTCGGCTTGTTTCGAAGAGATTTAGTTCCGTTCTGAAATGAGAGCAATGCATGATCTCATCAAAATTATGTGAAGGACGAACAGTTCTAAGGACCGAAGCAGATTTACCGAATAGCAAATCTCAAAAAAGAGGTGGAACGATAAAATCTTTCGTTGCTTGGCCTAATCTCCTGAGTTTATGAACGAATAACAGAGACGCAGGACCATAAATACCAAAATTTTCAACCGCTACTGGATGAAACAGATAGTTGTTACCAAGATTTTGGTATTTTTTTCGTTTCAGTACATTATCTAGTATGCAAATGGTAATCACGAAGTCTTTGTTTTCGTCTTTCAAACCACGTTCGAAAAACAAACATCCTGAGAGAAACGTACTCGTTCCGAATGATCCGAGACCGAGTAATTAAAATCAATAAACGCCTACCAAAAATGTAAAATGTTAATTAAACAATTACCAAATACTGAATTGAAACGGTAAACATTCTTTACGAGCTACTGGTGGTGGAAAACATGCCTTTAAAACATTCCAAATTGAAGTTCAATGTTATGCTGCGAAGTTGATGACACTCCGGCGCTACCAACATGTTCTCTACCTGTTTCGGACAGGGATGTCGAGTGAGAGGCTGTAAATCGATGGAATTAGAACTCTCATTAAAAGATACATGGAGATTGCTGGGTAATTACTTGGGATCACAGGAAGCTTCCCTGATGAATATATTCAGTAGTTTTGCCATGAGCTTCGGATGACCACCCAGTCTTTTCTCCTATGTCCAGAGTATCACTGAATAAATATTACCAAGATAATCAAATCGAATAAAATTTATTTTCATAATTGAATTAAAAGGGTTATACTTTTAGGAGTGAGTAATTTTTTTGGAAAAGAAAGTTTTGGACTTTCTACTACTCCATCTTGGTAAAAAAAAATGTGAAAAACTTTTAAGAGAAGGAAGCAATCAATCTCAACGAAACCTTGACATGGCGTCGTCACTTCAACCCCGGAGCAGAGGGGTGAACAACCCTTGGAATTTCAATAGGAAATAGAGGGCGAGTCGCACATCGTTTGAAAGATTGTGGAATTCTCTAAACAGTGCTGTATATTTTTTTTTAATTTGGACGTATTTAAAATAGTTGTTTCCGATAATTAACTTTTTCAGTACTGTTAATATCAACAAATTGTTGGACAAAACTTCTCCGTTGGAATTTATTTGGAACTCTTTCATTTGTTTCTTACGCCACAATTTTGTTAATTTTTTTAATTCTTCCATGATAAGAGGAAATACCAGTAAATCTTCGGAAAGGTTATCATCATTTTCTCTTATTGTTGTAATACGTGGGTCAACCCCTTCCCTGAGTAACCCAAGATATGATTCACCATTTAAATTTCCGTTGATGAAGAAAGGTCCGACAATGTGGTCACCTAGGATACCACACCAAACGTTTAACTTTTGGGGATG
>WOGN01000634.1:0-23175 GCA_015342105.1 Leptinotarsa texana
TCATCTATTTCGAACCTTCCAAAGAGTTTCTTGCTTCCGTTAGAGGTTGTGTCTTGTTTGAAAATCATCAGTGTTATTATTAGATTGACTGGTGCCTCAGCTATACTTGTTTTCTTATAACAGTCAGTTAGTTTGTCGCATGTTTGACAATACAGTCGATCATCACCTGTTAAAAATTCCATTTTCAGATGATTTAACAATAAGCTTTGCACGGACTGGTTATTAGTCATATTAGGAAAAGCTAGATGAAGTTCCAGAAATTCACATAAGTTTTCGGTACTTCTTGAACATTTACCACAATGTAAAAAAGTCAGGATTTTTCCAGCAAAAGATTCATAAACACAAGACGAGATGGGCTGTACGGAATCATTCAGTCCAGAGCGGTCAGGAGTATTGATTTTGCTATTGATTTGCTCGCGAAGAGGATTCAACAAGAACCCCAAGAATTCGGAACAATCCTCTTGTTGTCCTAACGAAATATAGGAAATATTTAGTACTGTATTTTCTTTTTCGAAGTTTTTCTCAATTCTTTTCAAACTGGTGGAATTTTCGAAACTACAAAACTTTCTATTTCTTAAAAAATCTTATTATTTTGTTAGGTTAGGTTAGGTTATCTAAATTAATATCAGTCTTTCTTTTTTTGTAAAATCAATTATCAACTGCTCAAAAAAAACTAGAAAACTTTAACTTTGAAGTAAGAGAACATTAAATTGTAAAAAATTACATATAAGAGAACAATGCAAATAATCTGCAGGGAAAACCTTCCAAAAAAACCTAAACACAACATTGACAAGGGAGTCTCTGCTAATTAGGGTAACTTGCCTGCTATTTCTGCTCTATTCACTGAGATATCAATTGATATAAACCAGCCACGTGTAATGTCCAAAACCAGTTCTGAATCAGGACTCGTTTGTATATGCCTCTTTTTGATTTTTTGACATTTTACATCTACTCTTTTGTATTAGGCCAATATATTGTAAATATATTGAGCTTATGTTGAATTCCTATGTTCCACCTTTTAAATTTATGCCAGAAAAGAACTACCTGCCCGGATTAGTACCAAAATTGAATTATATCTAACAGGCATTTGTGCAAGCTTCCTCATAGAGGAGATTCTTCTCGTTCATCCAGAAGCAGAGCATCACTAAAATCTATAGAGTAGTCACCGGTTTCGCCCAGACAAAAGTTTTTTCAAACATTATCTTGAAGTGAATCTTATGGTAACACGGAATTCTTCATTAAAAATCGTTGCTATAGCTGTGGGAAGTTAGGGCACTCAGATGGACTATTTTAAATGTCCAATGACTTATCTCACAAAATGAAGAGGAACATCAAAACGAAACTGCAGAAACGACATCCATTCGAAAAGAATAAAAAAATATTCAACTTCTTACAGACCAGCAAGGAGGCACAGATCTCTAGGGTGTTGATACCGTTTCATTAGTTGCCAATACCAGAGAGGAAGTATACATTCAAAAACCCACAAAAAAGACGAAATGCCAGATGGGAGCAAGAAAAGTACGGGTACTGCCTTCGAAAGGTTGAAACGGATCCTATAAATGAAAGAAATTTCGCAGAGCTGGCAACTCAGAAGAAAGATGAAACTTGGCAACCCATACGTGCTGCAACCATAGGTTTGAATTCAAAGGAACCTGACTCATGGACGATAGATGAGGGGAGAAAAGGCTGGAAAAAAATAATGGTCTGAAGCTGGTCCAACAAAGAAGTTAGACCAAGTACGGTGCGATTCCCAATGCTTCCTGGACTCAGTGAGCTTTCCAATTCCTCCGCGATGGCTGGTAGTACCAAGAGTATACGTGATGTGCTGGACCAATTCCATAGGAGTAGAATCGAACACTTCGGCATCACCACAACTGGCATGAGTTGGACAATTGGACCTCGAAAAAAGGACATACAGTGAGTTCGTTGGGAAGACCATACAACGAATGAAGAATTCACGAAATCTTGAGAAAACACCTACAGATAGTCAGTGACGATAAAACTAAAGACAAAGATACGTTGTGTGGTTATACCAAACCCAGGGGAGATAGAAAACTCCGTACTTGGTGAGCAAACAAGTAAACAACCTGTTTTATCGTATCCAGATAACATTAAGGCGAAACCACTGCTAGTTCACATCGAATGGCTAGCTTCCTATAATGCTAATGACCGCCAAACAGTTAAGTTACTCGGGGTGGAGTAATTTGAAGAAGTGGCGATGTTACGCCTATTGCAAACAAGTCGTCCGACAACGTATCGTGCGGATGTCACACTGACAGGCGCGCTACGCTAACGTCAATCAAAATTAAATAACCTCACCAGTTATTTTTTCGTAGCTCTTAGTGACGATAGCTCGTTACACTATTTTATTTTGTATGAACCAATGTACCGTCTGTGTTTTGTCAATATATTATTTTTGAATTTTTATTGCTTATAACTTTGTTTTTTTAATTTTTTATTTTAAGATATAAAGGGAATGATTTTGCAGTCATCAGTGGGGAAAATGTTAGACGGAGTGCTTCTTTATCAAGTGTTCTCAAGCGACTTTCTGTTGTTTTGCCGAATTCTTGCCAAAGCAAATGCCAGCCCCAATTGTCGCCTCCATACTTTCGAGGTATATTTTGGTTTGCAGTTTGATTCATTTTTCTGCCGTGTTTGTTTTGCTTTGCTGTTTGCTTTAATCGATTCTCGAAAGAAATTACTCTTTGAATTTGAAAATTGTTGTAAGGGCATAAATAAATACTAAACTGAACTCCTAAACTAAATACTAAACTGAACTCCCCCCACCCTCTCTTGCTAAACCACCCTTAACCCCCGCCACTAGTATTCAAATCCGTAATAAAGTTGGAGGCTTTGTTAACCACTCAAAATTTGCGAAAGTTACAACTTTTTTTTAATAATACTGACCGACCTTAGTTCTTAGAATCGCCAAATCAGGATGCACAAGAACCGTACGAAATTCCTCAATACGCTTTAAGAGTGCAGCTTGTGCAAAAATATCTCATTAGTTCAAATCTAAAATTGCCATTCAGAAAGAAGCTTTCAGAAAATGTGTTCTACAAGAATTCTGATCGACATGAACCGTTTTTGAGGAAATAAAGTCAGTCGAACCTTTTCCGCTAATGTATCTGTGAGAGAGAGTCAACTTCTCATCTTCTTTTCTATGTTTCCGAATACCAGAGTTGTTTGTGATACTTGGCCCTCCAATCAGGAAAGTGATCCATTTCTTCGTAGGATCTGGTAGCCTCCACCAACTCTAACGCATGTCACAATAGATAATATTAATATAAAGGGAACGAAGTACAGATCTGCACACATCAGAAGATTTGCTGATCAGTAATAACAATCCAAGTATGGTGTAGTTTATAAAAAATAAGTGAGCTCATTAGGATTTCCTATGCCTACGTAATATTTTGAGTCAATTCTGTAGTAGCCGAACAAGGGAGGTACTGCTGGTAAAAACTCTTCAACGAATTTGTCGACAAAAAAATCCATGAACTCAAGAGACTACCTCTAAAGATCACTAACGATCAGATGAAGATCATCTAGATATGAAAGCTATGGACAGAAAGATTAACCGGAGTTGTTACCCCCAACCACAAAACAAAATGGGATAGTCCCACGCTGCAAAGTATATGGAAATGTCTCTACGTGGTGGAGAAGATAAATTACTTGATCCAACTTATAATAACGAATATCTCAATCGTTTACAAAAGAACCAAGAAGACGAATCACTCTGTCTGTTACTACATTTGGAAACCTTGTGGACTGTGTCGAACGTCTTCCACAATCAACCAAAACTGCTGGAAGACTCAGTACTAGGTCATGATTTTCAAATGGTGGTGGTTAAGGGAGGCTAGAGATGGGAAGGATGATTGGGTTTTCTTGACATCATGCCTGATAATGACCTTTGAGGGTAGAAGTGTAACTGTATTGAATTTCAAATCTCTAGTTGAATGTGACGGCGAAACAGTGTTTCAATGTCCCTGTTAATTGTACCAATATTTGAACCAATATAATTTGATGTGATGAGAAACTAAGATGACATATGCTGTTCCATATACTTGGTAATTTATAATAATAGAGTTGTATTGATCATCAAAGTTGAATGGAAGTAGTAGAAATAAAATCCAACAAATCTCCTTCCGGATCAGCCAAGATCATGGCAATTTCTATCAGTTTGTCAGAATTGTAGTAATAGTATTATTTTGGTAGAATCGTGTGCATATGTGAAAAATTGGTTGAATATAATGAATTTGAACAATATATTAGACTCAACATATTTTCAGAATAATGGCCTGTTTATCGTAACTCTCACGAATCAAACAATTGAGGCGCGAATAATACAGCTAATAATATTCCATTTTGTTTGCAGCACGGAGTATCTCAGAAGAATTCAGCAGCGGTGACACTGGTCGCTACAGAGATTCGGAGGAATATGCCCAGTCACATCCACCGGGCAGGGATAGCCGGCAAGACAAGCAGAACAAAAATCAGGAAGAAAGGGATGAAGGTGAGTGTATATCAGGACCCCCACATCCATATTCATTCAGATGTCAGCATTCTTGATGACCCTCTTTTACCTGCATTTGTCTCTTCCTGTGCCATAAAGTCATAATGTTATGAAAGGAACGAGTACTTTGCCTTGTGGTGTTATCCAAAACCGTGCAGATGAGGTGATGAGATAGATGAATGACTCTATATCTTTATAAAAAGATTCATTATTTACTTCTCACACTTTTGACTCTATGTTGGAGAAGTAGTATAAGGGTAGATTCAAGTTTGTCTGCAATACTGCTCTTGGGGTGGTTTTCATTGCTTCTGCTTTTCTCAAAGAAGTAAGTATTTGTACCAATCCTCCTAGTTGGTTAATAGCAGTCGCTTGTTTTTTGTTAACCAACCACACCAATGATGTACATTTTATTATGAGTTTGAACCACCACTGTCTTTTTTCCCAGTTGCATTACGACCAGCGGTGCCTTTCTTTTGTTCTTCGCCAGGCATGGTTAGTTCCTTCGACTATTACTAGCTATGTCTTATCTTCAGATTGTTACTGTCCTTTTATCGGAAGCATCAATATTCAAAATGATTCACATTGTTTATTTATTCATTTTAGTGCACCATCCAGTTAATAAAAAATTACCTCAAATATCTCAGGAATCTTTAGTATCATGCTATTTCAATGCCACATTCAATACATTTTGGAGTACATATTACAATATTCAACATTCTTTCTGAACAAAATATTTGAAACAAGTTCACGATTGTTTCAAAAACAATATTTCTGGCTCATCGCTTTGAAATCGTTAAAAAACGTTTATTTCAATTTTTGTGTTGTGATGAATATCATATTCGTCATACTGATGACGCAATTTTTATTTGATTCGATTAGTAACACACAATTTTGCATTGATACCTTCCGTAGTTATACACCTATTTTTGATTTTCAGAAGTTATCAAGGTTTACGATGGTAACAACTCGCTACGAAGAAAAATCTTCCGGATCGTCGTCGTGTCGAGGCAAGCGTCCTTGAAGCAAGTCTTAACCCAAGCTTTGAGGGCGTTCCACATCACGAAAGACCCGAATTCATTCCACCTCACAGATCTCTATTCGCAGGATGAAGCCGTTTTGCAAGATCCTACTCCTGTGCTCAGTCTGAACCGAATTGAAGGAAAACGAGCATCAGTTTTCCTTCGATTCAAGTGAGTTGTCTTAGTATAATTTTTATGTTCAACCTCAATGTAGGTTCACACACACACTAATTATTAATATGTTTATTTTTTCAGAGACAGAGATAATGATTCGGGAGAAGTACGTGTTTATCCCGGAAAACTCCAGGTATCTCAGGCACTCTGCACCGTGCCTGTGGATTCCAATACATCTGTAGGCGATCTCATACGTGAAGCACTTAAACGTTTCGGATTGGAGAGTTACAACGCTGAAGATTATCGGTGTAGTGAAGTACTTCTAGATAGAGGAGGTATGAGACTAATTATATTCATTATAAAACGTTATAATGCGAGAATTTTTTGTCTTGAAGTATGCAAAACTATATTATAAAACCGAATAATATAAATTCAACTTCAATCATTTGAGTATATATATATATATACTAAAATACAGTTGCACATCTCTCGAAATTCCATCCAAGTTTGTGACGTTTCTAAGCCAGTGTACAATAATTGAAAGTTATATTGAAGTAGCACACCCCACACCTGACACCACTTGTAGTAACCGCTCAGTACATTGTAACTCATTTCAGTTACCGAAAGAGTTTTGTCATGGAACGAAAGACCATGGGAGATCATGAAACAGCTTGGTAAGGACAGTATCCGACAGATGGAGTTGATGCGATTCTACCTTCAATTGAAACAAGATCCTCATGGACCAAATCTAGCTCTGTTCGTCGGAAATCTACCACCCAACCTATCGGAACGAAATTACGAAAATATCCTCACTGATTTTTTAGGAAGAGGTAATATAAAGTCTCTCAGAGGAAGTTACATAATGACACAAGGTTTTCAATTTTTTTTCTAGAAAATAAATTTTCCAAAATCGGTCCGATCTACTACGAATACGGATCGATGGTGATTACTTACGAAGACTCTGATAAGGCTGTGAGGGCACTTTATACGTTACGCGAATCGAAATACGAAGATAAACAACCTTTGCTTGGTAAGTTCTTGATCAATATTATTTGCTGTAAATTCATCAGCGATTGGTACTTTCAGTGCATCGCCGTTACACTGTACTTGGTGGCAGTTATTTGTAATAGTACAAGTCCATTATAGCGCAAAATTTACGCGTAGGTGTAATTTAGCAAAATTCACGTTTTTCTAAGGTCGGCTTAATAGCTAGGTCAGTTTTTTGCAATAATTATTTTGCGCGATAATGTTTTTCACGGAGATATATTCGCAGTGTTGAGTCCGCGTTTTATTTTTTGCTTAAAAAATGGGAATTCTTGAAAAAGTCCTTCATATTGAAAATGTTGGCCTGTCCCTAAAAACCGCGCGTATTTTTCCGCAATAATGAATATGCCATTGCAATGTATTTTTCGCTGTGAAGGACGTGACTTAAAATAAGCTATGTACATAACATGTAACCATCAGACCATTAAGAAACAAAGTAAGGTTCCGAAAGTGTCTTTCTTAATATCACGTTCCATTGAAATTTTGTTCAAAACCAAGTATCGTAGATATTGTTCGACACTGCTTTGCTTAAAAACAATCTCTGAAAAACATGTTTTTCTTTCAGTTATGTTATTACCCAACATCGAACCCTCAATGATACCTGAAGGTGTACAACCTCTCTTAGTTTTCGTTAACGTAAAGTCTGGAGGATGTCAAGGTTTAGAGCTAATATCGAGCTTCAGAAAATTACTGAACCCTTACCAGGTATTCGATTTGGATAACGGCGGACCATTGCCCGGGTTATATGTATTCAGGAACATCAAGAACTACAAAATACTCGTTTGCGGAGGAGATGGTACTATCGGGTGGGTGCTGCAATGTCTCGACAATGTCGGACAGGATTCGCAGTGCTCTTCTCCAGCGTGTGCCATTGTACCATTAGGAACAGGTGAGAAGTAGATTATTATGCATACGAACGAGTATATAACAAAATATCACTGGAAGCATCGAAAAATAAAAATTATAACCCCAATTGAAAATGAACAGAACATTTGGTTTTTGATGAAATTCGATAGTTCATATTATTGATAAGGAACTAGAAAAAAACATCAAGCAAGTGCTAATGATGGACCGAGATCAGATGGTCACGACTATTCCTCGATCCCAATATTCTGCAGAGGTACTAGTTGACGTAACCAAGAAAGCAAACAAATCTTGAAGAGAAACTTGGGTGATGGAGAAAAAATATCAAATTTTTGGTTTGAATTCAATATTTCAATATAATTGTTATGAAGGAGGGAAACACAATTGTAAAAGAAGTGCTGCTGATAGAGTTAATTAACTGGGCTACAACGGCATACTGAATTATTCTGCTTGATAAGATATTAGCACTCCAAAGAGTTGAAATCTCTCTTCGATCGGAATATTTCCCTGCCAGAATGTATCTCATTGAAGGTGAATTGATTCTGCCACGTAAAATGGCTGACGAGACTGCAAATAACCATGATGCTCATATGTTTCCTTGGTGGCTTGTGGAGTTATCAACACAGCTTAGCCAGCACACGAGGCTAATGACCTTATTAGTCGATGTAGACTACTAAGGTGGTTTACTGAATCACAGTCGTTGTAGGAAAAGCTGACGGAAATGATTCCAGCCTAAATGCAGATTTATTCTCAGATCTTGAGCTGCGTCAGCCAGTCGTTACAGTACAAAAGAAATAATGGAATTGGCGGAGATGATTTCAGCTTGCATGCAGAGGTTCAAGAGCTTTTAAAGCCAAAGCAATTGACTGTGCATTAGAGCTTCTCCAAGGCCTCGTTGCTCTAATGAAATACTTTCAAGGAGTGATAGGAAACAGGAGCAGATGGTGCAGGGGCTCCCCTCCAAGGTTTGAGGTCTCTATTAGTTGGCCAAGGAGGGTAAGGAGACAGACCAGGCCGTGATAGGATTTCTATTGAACACTATCAGCAGAAACCCAAAAGGCAAAGAACTCCAGCAAAAAAGCAGAAGTAAACCCGACTCGGGGTTCGATTTGGCCATACTGGTCCCATTAAAGACCAGTTTTGTGGGTAAGGGGAGAGGCAAGTCCAAGGAAGGAAACTTTCTAGACTATCTGTTCTTCATCATAAGACCAATAAAGGCCAGAAGCTTTGAAAAGGGCATCTGTTCATGCATTCGGAGATGGGAAAGTACGTGACTAGTGTTTCGGGCGTTGAAGACTTTCATTTTGTTCACGGAGGGAAATTCAGCTATCATAATTCCGGGAAAATGATGGAGAACTACTCGTTTGGGAGACACTTGATCCGGATGATCGCATTGAGGGTAGCGGAGTTTCTGTGTCAGCAGATGAATTGGCAGACACAATCAAAATGGAGATTATTGAATATTTGACTTGCTTGATATATGTGGTTTGAAAATTGCAGCAAAAATTTATGTAAATCGACTCGATAATTTATTTTTCAAAATAGTTGTTATAAATTTAAAAATTTTCAAGGAAGTTTTAGATACCTACATTTAGTTCACCAACGACACATCTTTGAGAATCATACAAAAAAACAATGGAAACATTTCAGGTAACGACTTGGCGAGAGTATTGAGATGGGGACCGGGTTATACGGGAGGCGAAGACCCCCTGAACCTCCTCAGGGATGTAATAGACGCCGAAGAGATACGCTTAGACCGATGGACAGTGGTTTTCCATCCGGAGGATAAACCAGACGACAACGTCAATAAGCAGGTCAACTCCACCGGTAAGAAGAGGCAAAAACTGTCCAAAATGAAAGTGACCAATGAGCAAATTAGAAAAGCAGGTCAATCATATGTGTAACTAGATGTTGTTTTGCTGTAATGAAACTAACGGGTACCGATTAACACGTATTGTAGTTTTGATGAGTCACATCCACGGCTCTGATTAATATTTTAGGCAGTTTTTATTCATCGTTTTGGTGCATTTGGAGAAGAAATTGTTGATTATTATTTGTCCCCATTATTCTATAGAATGATACTGTTAAAAACATATTATAAGACACATAAATACCCCACCATCTCATCTTAAACACTTTAATGAGTTAGTCAACGTTTCGGCATTGCTATAATCTTCATCTGGTAGCTGAAATATTTCTGTTGAAATGAAAAGAATCTGTTTCACGGTTTCACAAGACTGGCAGAAGAATTATCTCTATTTCGTAGGTATTACAACTATTTTTCAAGTCTACTACCTAAGTTTTCTTTGAATCTTTCTTCAAATTGAGCTTCTACTAGTAGCTGAAGTAGTTCGTTTCTATGATGTTCAAGTATGTGATGATGTTTTTTCCATTGTTTTTGAATGGCATCTTCTACATAAGTAATATCTTCACCAATTGTCAAGTTTTTCAAGTATTTCTCAATAAACTACACTTGATACAAGAAACTAAGGTTATGTTAAGTTTCACTTCAGATGAGTGACGGTTAGTTTGAACGAACTTTAGTACTTTTATTTAATTGGTCGTGCTCTCTCACGAGTTTATATTTTTGAGGGTAGCTCTCAATGGATGGGTGACATCTGATTAAACCATAAACATTATTTCAAATTGTCTGCGAAAAGAAATTTCATTAATGCGTTGACTTAGTATACGAGGTAGGATAGCAAAAAATGCATTTTGAGTTGAAATAGTTTTTCAAAAGATTCCACATCCACATGCACGAAGACATTGAATTATCTTTGCCCAATATACAATTTTATTTTGTTTTTATTTTGATTAAAATGCCGATGACTAAATACATGCCGATTTTTTAAAATATGTAAATAAATATTCGTTACTCAGGGGATTGAAAAAACATGTAATATTTTAGAGGTTTTTATATAATCAACGATTTTCCATTTTTTTATCACGTAACTGTGCATTAGGCTCAAACGGACTCACTCGGGGTTTTTCGTACATATAAGTAGAGTGTTAACAAATTTATGAAGCCATTTTGACATATTTTATTACTAACGATATTTTTCTTTGGTTGAATAAAAATAACAAACCGTTATTTATTGACGTTTGATGAAAGACAAGTGACATTACAATGATTTTCACATGTCTCTTTATTGTAATGAATGAAATTGGAAAATCGCTAGTCTAAATATCGTTTCAAAATTTCATTATCCATTCTGAAAATTTTGAATTTCTCGTATGTGCAAAACACTTTGAAATGATTGAGCTTTGATATGCACCTGACGGTTGTCAATTCACATTCCCTGTGTCGACAAGACTTAAAAAATACAATTAAAAACATTTAATCAGGTTCCTAAAGTAGACCCATATATTTATAGTGCATGGCTTTTGGTCTAGTTCTTCAATATAGATGCAAGGAACTTACGGCAAAACAACATTTTTTTATTTAAGAGCGCTGGATTTCATCGACTATAATCAACAATATTTCGCAAATAGCAAATTTGTCTGTCTTTTTCATCGCTATTTTGGATTATTTGTCAGGAAGAAAGCATTGGAAATTTTCATGTTGCAAAGGAGGCATTCGATGTTTTGAGTAAATATTTTGTTGAATATTTCAACCTCTCTGTTAGTCTGTAAGATAAAAACATAAGCGAATTTGAAACCGTGTTCAAGGGGTACTAAAACACTGCAAATTCATGAGCATTGCATTTCTGCCCTCCCCCCCCCCACATTATCTTTTTTTAACACCCATTTCAACAATCTTGTCCCCTGTACCAGTTTGTACAGGTCCGTTTCTGAATGTATTTTGTTCATGAATTGTTTGTGTTTTATGAAACATTCGCATTAAAAATGTCGAACTATCTCTAGTCTTTGTTCCATTACCCTCCTTCCGCAGCAGTATTTTGTTCAGGTGTCCTCTCAAAGGGCAGTGTCCACTGAGTAGTCCTGTAATTGGTCTGCGTTGATCCCGGCTTTGTGGAAGCAGATCTTCAATTCTCTCCTCGGAAAGTCCTTTATAAAGGTTTTACCGTGCGCATTACCGGATATATTTTCCCTATTCTTTATGTTTCGTATATACCCTCTCCTCAATCTAATTTGGTATCAGAGATATCGGTACCCGCATAGCTGGAGTTAATGGTCTGTTTCGGACTAACTCATCGGCCTTTTCTTTTTCTGTGCAGAGAGTCAATCTGTCAGCCAGTTTCCTCAGACTAGTCTCATGTCACTTTTAGGTTCATCTATGCTGCCTGGTTGTCTGTGAAAATATTGCTCCGTTTATTTTTTAGAGGCCTCAAACTAATGTTTCTTGCGCAATATTGCGCACTTCAACCCAGAAGATAGACGTGTACTGTTCGAGCGGATAACAGAAATGAACTAGTTTCCAGCACACGTCACACATTCGGTTTTCATCCTTTGTGAAGTTTGTGTTGTGTCCGAATGCAGTTTTTGGAGTTGTTTTCATTGCTCCTATTACTCCCTGCTCAGTTTATTAACCGTGGTCGTTTGATTCATCTTTGGCTACGTGCCCTGGATTTGGCTTTTTTTAAATTGTCCCTTACAACAGGCAATGGTTACCGAGGTCCTGTTCTAATCCCTGGTGCTGCAAGAGAAGATAGTCTGAAACAAGAAAATATTTAGTAATTCATTCTCGAAGACCATGTAATAGGTTTGCTGCTGTGGCTAGCGCTCGCTGAAATCGGTATACTCTGCCCAAAAAGGAAGCTCTTCACTCGTGTCGAAGCACGATAGGCTCGATAATCTACAAAATTGACTTATAGAATCTTGCAAAGATCTAAATACACAGAGTATTCCGCTGTAAACCACAAATTGATGCATGCGTAATTCAACGATGAATATTTCAAAATAGCGATGAAACAATTCGAGAAAGTCTTCGAATCCCAGAATTCCTTAACTTTAATTCCTTCCGCAGTAGTGGCAGGTTCGACGAGCGAGGACAATTCCCAAATTTTCGTGATGAACAACTATTTCGGTATTGGTATCGATGCGGATCTCTGTCTGGATTTCCATAACGCACGAGAGGAAAACCCTAGCAAGTTCATCAGCCGGTTGCACAACAAGAGCGTTTACGTCAAGATGGGTCTGCGGAAAATGGTGGGGCCAAAAATGTGCAAGGACCTGCACAAAGAAGTGAGGCTCGAAGTGGACGGCAAGTTGGTGGAGTTACCACAAGTGGAAGGGATAATTATTTTGAATATTTTAAGGTGAGTACGATTTCGTTATCCGACCGTCTGAGCGATTTCTACCCAACAGTAGTATCATTAATAAACTCTTTGGTTTTTTAGCAACCAACTATGTATGAAACAAAAATTCTACTATAAAGTTTCTGGGTATATATGTAGATGAAAAGCTTGATTAGAATTATCATACTAACGGCTCATCAACTCTCTTTATGCAATATGGTGTCAAAGGCTATGTTGCTAACGGCCTATTTCTCATTCATTCAATCCAGAATTGGATATGCCTTATTGACAGAGAGACATGAAGCCTCAACGTTTGCAATATTAGGTTTACCTACAAAATAGTTTTTTCTTGGAACAACTTTGAATAATAATATTATTGACATTGAATATTCAATGATAATATATGATTTCGGCCATTTTGATATGCGGTTGGTTAGTACCTCGTCTACAAGCAGATGGGGCAATGACAGATATGTTTCTTGTCGTTCGCATAAGCTTTGTTCGGGGTATAATACTCTGAAGGGATAGGAAATCATCGACTTCGTGTTGATTTAGGGCTCTATGTTGCACTGACGAGAAGCCAAACAGCCCAGAATCGGTCTGCAAGTGCGTCCGTGCGCAAGTTGTCCGTCAGAAACATATGCCGGAAATTTCCTCTGAATATTCCTGCACTGACACCTGTCGGATATAATCCAACGCCCTTCGTGGTATTAGTCAGGGAAGTAGGTTTTCTGATAGGTGTCAGTCCATTAACCTACTGTGTAGGTGAGTGAACACTGCCCTTAACAAATTGTCCCTTTAGATGGTTTCATAATATATGGCATGTGTTTTCATCAGTTCGGACTTCCATTGTTTAATATAATATAAACTGATTTGACAACCCTGAAAAATAATTAAAAAGATTAACCGAAAACAACAATTTTATTAAACAAAAAATAGAAATTACAAAGAAATAACATACAACATACGAGATCTGACTATTTATAGGGTATTCGAGTGCTTTCACCTATCCCCTCTTCCCTCTTTCCCCTTCATTGGTTTTAGCGGGAGATGACCGTTTGGCGGTACTTGGTCGTTTTTCGATTGATTAGAGATTTCCATATGTTACGTACCTCTACGCTGGCTTGACTAAATGCGTTGTTGGACAACATATATGCGGCTTCTTTGAATTTTCTCCTAAACCAGTGTTCCTCTTTGTGGAGGATTTCAGCTTGAGCCCAATTGATGTTATGTTGGTGAGTCCAAACATGCTCTGCCATTCCGGATTTGCTGGTTTCTCCTCTCTGTGTGTGTTTCTTGTGCTCAGCAATGCGAACTTTCAATGGCCTCTTAGTTTCACTGATGTATGATTCTCCGCACTCGCAGGGTATCCGTTAAATGCAATTCTTGGAATCGCAGTCCGCGTTTTGTGGCCTGGTTTTCGTGAGGCTGCTACGGATAGTGTTCCCAGATATGAAGCAAGTCCTGATGTTATACTTGGACCCAATCCGTCTTATCCTTTCAGATAATCCTCTGATGTATGGAAGTACAGGTACTAGTTGTGGCGGCTTCTCTTCCTTGTGGAGTTCTAGCTGTCTTCTAGCAAAAGCCTGATCTACCATCCCTCTGGAGTAACCATTTCGTTGAAGGTCATTTGTGATGATGCCTAGTTCCTTTTCGAGACTTTTCTTTGTATTGCAGAGCCCAAAAGCACGGTCTAGTAGAATCTTGATGATTCTTCTCTTAGTCGATTGATGGTGGTTGGATTTCTGGTTCAGATACTGTCCTGTGTGAGTGGGTTTTCGATATACACATGTTTTCCATTTAGTGTCGGTCCTCTTTACCAACACGTCTAAGAAAGGCAATTCGTTGTGGCTTTCTTTCTCCATTGTGAAAGTGATGAAAGGACTTACGTTGTTGATGTGCTTCAGGAAAGTGTCTAGTTCTGCATTCCCTTGGTCCCATATTATGATGGTGTCGTCTACGTATCTCAACTATACTCTAGGCTTCTAAATTTTCAGCTTTTATCAATATTTCAATTTTTGTTTTGTTGGTTGTTGCTTGTATGTTATTTCTTTGTAATTTCATTTTTTTGTTGCATTAAATTGTTATTTTCGGTTAATATTTTAATTTTTTTTCAGGTATTATATTAGACAATGGAAGTCCAAACTGATGAAATTCACCACGAAACATTGTCAACCACCTTCAAACAAAAAATCTACTACTACAAATATCATATATTACCCTACTCCTAATGAGTGGGGTAGTTGAAGAGAAATCTATATCAACTCAAAGTAAAGAATAAAAAATTATGCATCCCCATTGGAGTTTTCACCTCAAATCGCTTGATCCACGATTTTGCTTTTCCTGAGGAAGGTCGTTCAGAAAATGAAACACTGTTTTTTAGGCAGTTGATCGAGCAGCGCAGAACATGATTTGATTTTCTATCGATAACATTTCGACGGAAGCCAAAGTAAAACTATGAGTATGGATTTTCAACAATACAGTTCAATTCACGAGTTTCAGAAAGTATAACACTTTTTTGTTCTGCAACATTTATTGAACAATTCTGTCTTCACGCATGAAATATATTTTTCAAACACATTTTCATTGACATTGTATCTTATCTAAAATGATCTTCATGTATTTAACCACCGCTGTATATACAGCTGGTCCATTTCCACAATCGACAAGACCATATGACACGATTCCATATAGAAACATTCTCCTACCGTCATTTACTTTCATTGATTTCATGGCAGGTCCACCAGAGTCACCATTGCAAGTATCCTTTCCTAAAAAGTAAAGAACTGATATATTCAGTCATGGAGTGTGGGTTTCATCGTCGGTATCTAACAAATTGTTTGATGTTTCTGGGTTCACTTGCCATGGTCTAGCTTGTTTTTTTGTATAATCAATAATCAATGGTTCCAGTTTTTAAATCATTCATGATAACTTCATAAACCCATGATTGAATTATTTAATTGGTTTTCAAAAATGAACGATTGCTTATAAGTTACAAATTCATGTTTTATAATGGTGAAACACCAATGAGCCACTGAAATTGACAAATGTCTGATGAATTTGGCTCACAGATCTCCTATTCTGTATAACAGGCCCATTCCATTAAAATTAGTCATTATGGGTCTTTCGCAATTGGAAAAATGTAACATAAGAAAATTTCTCTTGGTTTACGAAAAACTAGAAGAGTATGTCAATCCTCGTAATTATACTACTAATCAATCTACTGGGGTTCATTTATGCATTTTATTCCATGCTCCTCATATAAAGATTGATTTTTTACGTTCGTTATTCTTGTGTGATTTTGAATATGTCTTCAATGTGATGGCGGAGAGATTTTATTTTTCATGTTCTTTGTTTCATACAACACATTATTTTAAATGTTGATAATAGAATTCTTGTTGAATTTCACGAAATATGAACTAGTTTTTATATGGATTCAGATGATCTATCGTAGTGTCACATGTATATTTTGGAGTGTCAAATATATGGAATAATTTCATAAAAAGTATGATTTTTCAGGGTGAATGGAAAATCTGTAAGAAAAAAAACGGAAATGCGAAAAATATTGTGATATGTTTGTGAACGCATGAGGATTCAGGATTTTATGAAAAGTATTATGGAAATATAAAATAATTCAAATAATGAATTCTGAAAAAAAAACTTATAAAAATATTTGTATTTTCACTCATGGTTCCTCGTATCTAGAATGATGAGAAAATAGTTGTGGATTTGAAAAATTATAAACTGGTATATGAAATATAAAAATATCATAAACAATATGTATGGTACAGTTAGAGAACAATTTGAAACAATTCGATGAAGAAGGGGAGAAAATAAAAATGTTTGAGGAAACAAGAAGAAAGTTATGGAGAGTATTTAGAAATTTGAAATGATGAATATATTTGAGAACTTTAATAGTTCAACTAGTATTGATTGTGAATTCTGTGAAAACGGTTACAGGAGAATTAAAATTCTTTTGGTGGTGTTTATGTTTACATCGTTCAGATAGACAAACATATTGCTTTATTGTATGTAGTTACCTTCCAGTATATACGAATATTCCTACAGTTTGAAAATCCTGAATAAATTATTACTTAAAATAACTTATTTTTCTGCGAGATCCAAATGTATGAATTTCATTTTTCGAAGCAGAAATCGCACGCTAATCTAAAAATCCTGATCTGCTGATTCTCGCAGAGAAATTTCAGAAATAATTTTCACTTCAAAAATAAGTTGTGCCATAATGAATGATTTGGTGCACTGACGCCGCTTTCGAAAATAATATTTTGCAGCAAAAATTGCCTTTTGATACACAGAAAATACATTGTAGGTTTCGCAGAAAGTTTTTTGTTGAAAGATATTTGTTCTCAAAATTTAGCTCGATTAAATTCAATTATTGAGATTTTTAGGACATAGGTTCACATGAATTTGAATAAAAATATCTTAATAAGAAGTAACCTCATCACTGCTCGAAATCGTTCAACTTGTTGAAATACATTTTTATGAAATTGTGAGCAAGAACGAAATAATGGTGTCAATGGTATCATTAAAATTAATCATACCTTCTGGGTATCCAATACAATATTGTTTACTTGTTAAATTGTGTTTATAGAGATCATTGCAAAAAGTTTGATTGACGACGGGTTCTGTAACATGCATCAAATCTTTCGATTGATTTTCGGAAGAACTACTCGTGTATCCCCAGCCAGCTAGAGTCATATGTTTACCCATCATATTTTTTTTCAGCAAACCACCATAAGGTAAACATATTGGAACAACGAAATCTAAAAAAAAATACAATTCAGAATTTGAAATCATCACACTTCCTTTTCAGTATCAAACATACTATTTATAGGTTATATGGCGAAAAGGTAGAAATAATAAAAGCCTTCTAGTTTCCACCCCAGATGATCACTCACTACAAATTTTTCAGGAGATAAAAAAACTTATAATACAGCTGTTTTCCAAACATTTGAATGAGAAAAATATTTTACTGCATTTTGTGAGATATGAAAACAAGATTTTTTGAATGTGGTTGACAATGTTTCATGGTAAATTTTCATTAGTTTGGACTTACATTGTCTAATGTGATTCTACTATGATTCGAGACAAGGACCTGGAAGATAGAATGAACTTACCTATCTCTTTTTCCATTAATCAGTTGTCGCCCCCATACGAACGACAACTCTCAGAAGTTGAGAAACTTGTGCGAGCTAAGGACTAACGAGGTCTTACCTTTCAACGTGTGATTCTTAATACCTATAGAAGTCATCATGGAATTACCAGGATGCAGTGTACGGAACTGCTTTTTCCAACTTACGAATTCTTTGCGCAGGATGAGGGACTGCCAATGGAATGGTCACTCTCACCAGTTAAAGCCAACATATTCACGAAGTGATTTGAAACTCTGACTATTGAAGAAGCCCACAAGAAGCTCCAAATCTGATTGATATACGTTGACGACACCTCCATAATAAGAAACCATGAGAATACAGAACTAGGTACCTTTCTAAAGCATATCAATAGCGTAAAACGTTCCATCACCTTCACAATGGAAAAGAAAGTCAACAATGAATTGCCATTTTTAGACGTATTGGTAAAGAGGACCGACACTAAGAGAAAAACATTTGTATACCGAAAACCCACTCACACGGAAAATTATCTGAATCACGAATCCAACCACCATCAATCTACCAAAAAAAATGTATTAAAACTTTGATCATCGTGCTTTAGGGCTCTGTAATATAAAGGGAGGTCTCGAGAAGGGAAAAAAAGAAGCCGTCACAATCAGTGATTGTTTTCCCTACGTTGGAGAATTGTCGAAACGGATAAGAAGAATTGGGTCCAAGTACAACATCACAACCTACTTCAGATCCGGAAACACCATCCGTAGCAGGCCTCACAAAAAACAAATCATCAAACGCGGACTGCGAAAATAAGAGATCATGAAAAATCTGTATTGCCGAGCACAGAAAAAAAACACACAGCGAGGAGAAACCAGCGAATCATAAATATCAGAGCATGTTTGGACTCGTCTGAAATACATCAAGTTATCTTATGCTGAGATCATACATAAGGAGAAACACTGGTTCAACAGGAAATTCAAAGAAGCTAAATATGTGTTTTCTAATGACTCATTCCGACAAGCTAGCGAACGGATACGCAACATACGGAAATCTGTAGTCAAGCGGATAACGGTCAACTCCCGCTAAATCGGTGAAGCGAAAAGAGGGGATAGGGGAAAGGGATAGGGGAAAGCGCTCTAAGGACCTATGAATAGTGATCTCTCGGAGAAATAGTCCAGTCATCACCCGAAACGTCATCAAGTAACTTGGTTTAAAATATTATTTGGTTAATTTTTTAAATTTTTTGCTCATTTTCATTTTTCTTTTTTATTCTGTGGTGAATTTCATTTTGTATCTTGATTATTCAATTCGTTTCATTGTATTTTCATTTCACGTTTTATTGATTAATATAATCGATATTTTAGCTGTTTTATTTGTTCTTTCGTCTCGAATCATAATAGAATCACATTAAACAATGGAAGTCCAAACTGATAAAATTCTTTGTACACAATTTACAGCTCCCAAAAAATAATTTGGTAATAGAAAAACAACTACTTTGTTACGAAAAAAAATCTTTGATATTCTTGTAATTTCAAGGATTTGCTCTGTCAAGGTTCTGTTCAAGTATAGAAAGTTAGTGCGGCATATAAGTATTTATTATTCGATATCTTTTTTGACACTTGTCAAAAGAAATACACCTATCTTTAAAAAAGGTTTGAACCTGCAAAATATTTTTGAAGGTTCTCAAACCTTCTTAACACTAGAAGCAGTATAAATTGGAATTGTCCATTCGGGTTATTGAGGCTCCAATTCGTGCATGATGTTAATTATTTTTTTTGAAGAGTTACACTGATAAAAATAGTAGATATAGAAAAAATCAAAATAAATTTTAACGTTCATCAGCATCACTATGAAAGATTCGTGGAATTTTTTGAGAGGTCAATGATAGCAATTATATCCGGCATCCTGGAAAAACTACCACAATTGTTATTCACAGATGTGGGGTATATTCTAAACATTCGTCCATTTAACGCACGTTTCTACAGATGTCCAAGATTCACTCATTTTTTTTTCAAGTAAAATCCTGAACAGAGAGTCTTCATGAATTTTCGCACTTGGAGTTTTCACTAATCAGGATTCAATTCAAATGAAATACAAAATCTTGCCGACTTTTGTCTACGTGAATGTATTCATTCATATTTACCAGTTGTTCAGAATAAAAAAAGATGGACAAAATTTGTCAAATAACAAAAAAAATATTATGAACGAAAACATCATGACACAAGAAAACTTGTCGCTGAGAATCGTAGATAATATCTACGAAAGTCCAAATGGATTTGCAAAGCAGCAAGTTCTGTGGTACTGACAGATTTTTCCTACAGAAAATTGAAAACATGCTTTACCGAGAAAATGTAAGGTCGATAGTTCAAATGGATTTTTCATAGGATTAAGTAAGTATACTTCGTTATTTGGGGTTGTTGTGCAAGATTGCACAACAACCTCAAAATCTTCTATGAGATAAACTTGAGTAGACTTTCTGAAAAAAAAAAGAATATTTTGATTTGTATTCACTCATCAAAAGTGATGATTCTTCACTCGATATATAAGTTTTTCCAAATGATCTGATACTGTAATAATAATAGTAATAATGATGCAATGGAAAGCAATCTTTACCATTGAGTTTGACTTTTTTTGCCAATAATATCATATTGATGTCATCTTGGGACGTTTCACTGTCGTAAATATCTATCAAGTAAAGTTTGATTCGTATATCCTGTGGTCGTGGGGCACATACGTTTCCTTCACAGTCAGGGTTAGTTTCTACATTGTTTTCTCCAACTCTGACCCTGAAAAAATGATAACGTGAACGTAATTAATGACATCATTTTTATTACCTGAAATAATAAGTTTTCGTTACGCATTAAAAAAGTCGGAATATTTCGTTCTTGTTCGAGAACGTTCGACGAAAATACTAGAATTCAAAAAATATTCCAGAATTCGTCCAGACTCATGATCTGTTTTTAGACACTTCATTTACCCTTTTTCAATGAAGTATCAAATTGCTTATATGAAAACATGTCATTCCCGATTGAACAATTGATAATGATGGCAATGATTGATTTTAAGCTGAATACGGAAAAAAAAACATTTTAGTTTCAACAACAGAAAGATTCGACCCCAGAAGAAGAAAAAAAACAACTAGTGAATACCTACAAGAAAACACAAATAATATACAATCAGTTAAAAGTTTCCTTCAATTGTATTATTCACAGTGGTGAATTGTATGAAGTAATGAATTTTTAGAAAACCATAGATAGTTACTCGAAAGAATATCTTTATATTTCACTCATATGAAACATAAAAGTGAAGGTCTTTCTGAAAAAAGTTCTCGTGAACATATGTCCGAAGTCGCTTCATTTCTGAGATACAGGACGTTGACGTAAAAGGTATTTATAAAATATTTTAAATATTGTCACACCGATTTGGTTGAAATTAGCTAGTTTTACGAAGTAATGAGTTGAAATTCATTCAATATAGAGACCAGAACAAAGCCTCAGAAGTTATGTGGGGATGATTCATAAAGTTTTTTTTCAACAAGTTTGAAACCCCAGCTCATCGAAAAAACTGACCTTTGCTCTTCTCAGATCAAGTGCACTGAAGTCAAAAACTAGCAACATTGTCTGCCAATATTGTGGTCTACCATAGTCACATGATGAATATAACGGTTTCTAACAACAGGTTTAGAGTATGCCACGAGGCGTCCAAAACCCTTTCGCATTTATAGTGGGATTGTCTTGTACAGGGTGAGTCAACAAGATCACGGGAAACAATTTTTCGAACTGCTCGAATTTGCAGACATATCGATGAATACTAACTTTTGAAATTGTTTTCTTGCATACTGGGTGAGTCATCCGAGCGTGGCCAACCGAAGTTCTATTTTTTTAATAGAACACATAGTATAAGAATACGTCATTTGATTTTATATTTTTACGTTCTAAGGAAATTTTGTTTTCGAAATTCCATTACGGCATTGCCAAGTTATTTCAGAAATATTTTGCAGACAATATTTTTTTAATTCACCACCACAGCAAATGAGTGGATTTTTTTCAGTAATAGTTAGTCAACATCAAAATGGTAATTTCTGGAATCTCAACTTTTGGTAATAATATATAGGGTGCTCGGTAAAACCGGTCGAAAGTAATTCATTAGACATAATTCAAATTTTTCAAAAGGAACACCCAGTATTTTTTCATTGGTATGAAATGTGTCAACTTTTCACTAAATGTTTAATCAGAGGTATACTATACGAAAAACTGATATTTTACGAATTATACCAAGTTATACTAACTGTTATAAACACAAAAAATGTTATTTTTTACGTTCACTCACTCAAATTTCTGTTTTCTCGTGCCTTTCCGTACAATTAAAATCAGCACAAGAATGCACCATATTAATATTCATAACACTTTTAAAACATACACAAACTAAACTCAATGAAAAACCGAATTTTTCCTACGGGAGCTGTCAGCTAAGAAAAATTTGAAACTCAATTCGGCAAAAACAAGCAGAATGGATCCGATATGACAGACATTTTCAATGCCAAATAAACCAATTAATTGTGATAAGGGTACTCTATTTCCCTGAGAAAATGAACGATCAATTGAAATTTTCTGTAATTACCTATTCATACATTTTTTTAAATATAAAGCCAGCAAAAAAATAAATATATAATAATAAGATCGTTCGAATCCAGGAATTAAGCATAAAAATGGACAATAATATTTGCCTTGATAACTGATATAGTACAAGTCATATTTAAATATGATACTGAATAGAATTAAACGAGCTGTATTTTCAAATGGTTTTCGAATGCTCATGAACCATAATAAAATAAATGAATAATGCATTCATGCCACCCACCAAAAAATAAATTGAACGTTACTGGTTATTAGCCATATTGTCATCCAGTCAGCCAGCGCCCTTGTGTTTGCGACAACGTGCTCTTTCTAATGTCAATGGTTTCCACAAACTTCGTATTTTTGTTAAAATAATTTCAAAATGAATGTTTTGTTAAAGCTGACTACCAACAACTTAGCAAGAGTCGATTTTAAAATATTCGATGAATTTTACTTGAAAAATTTTCAATATTTTGGTACCGAAATGAAGAATGACAAATTGAAACGGTAGGTGGTATATTCAGTAGGTCTGTTTTATTTATATGACATTCATTTCAGACTTTGTCTTTCATCGAAGGATGGAAAGTTTTGATTTAATTTTTATTTTATCTCGGCCAAGGAGCAGTATGGTGACTGAAAAGAGAAGCAAAAATGTACAGTGAAATGTAGAATTACTCC
>WOGN01000635.1:0-23155 GCA_015342105.1 Leptinotarsa texana
ATTTAGAAAACGGTTGCTTACAGCGACCAGTAACAAGGGTAGCTTATTTACGTAGATATGATAGAGGAATCGAAATTTTTACTGAAAAATGTGCTAGAAGTACGCCCAAAAAAGTTATGAATCTTTAAAAAAGAAAAAGACGTGTAGGTGGCGCTCCCCACGAGTAAGAGCAATAAGAACATCAGATTCGAATTCGACACCTTAAAAACCTCCTATTACCAAGTTTCGTTTAATTAAGTTCAGTATTTCAAAAGGTATTTGAAAAAAAACGAAAATAAAAATAAAACTTCAACATCCTGTATCTTGGAAACGAAGCGTTTCCGGACATTTATTTATCTGGACAATTCATATTAGAATATTGTAAATCATTTCCTGAAGTTTGTCAAAGTACTTTTGAATCACATTGATTTGAATACATTGAAACAGAAAACAATATATATATCACTATTATTATCATCAGTATTTCATATTTTTACCACACAGGTTCAATTCATGCCACTAAAAACCCAGGCATCGGTTTTCTTCAAGAAGATACATGTCTCCGAACCGGAGAACGTTTTTCCAAAGGGATTTAATCTCCATCTGGAAGTATGGATATCATCGTGATCACAAATTTATTGCATATTCTAACTGTCAAAGAACTGGCGGTCCGAATTATTTTTGCTTTTGAAGTTACTGTTAACAATGGCCCAATTTATATTCTTTGAGGAACACTTGCTGAAATTGAATCTTTTGAGGAGAATGAATTTGATATATAATTCTGTCTCTTCTTCTCTGATTGAACTATGAACTACCAACTTTCCAAGCTCATCTAATGGTCCATCCGTCATGGAAGAAAAGTAAGGATGCTGTGCTAAGTAACCAACCGAAACTGTAAAAGAAAAAAATGTGATTAATTCCAATTAACTGTAAATAAAGAAACAACTGTGTTATGAGAATTCATAAGTAGGGATAATGAGCCCCAAAAATAGTCTCATAATCAAATATATCTGAAATTTCCATGAATACAGATTTTGTATCTTCGTGGTGGTGTGTTGAATAATTTCAATACTTCACTTTGAAACGCAGTCATTAGGGTAAACAGTATGATGATTATAATTAGCCCATTGAATAACAGTTAAAATTATATGTTGCAATTTGCGGGAACGTAACCGACATATAAGAAGCCAGAAGACATTTGTAGTGGTTGATAATTTATTATGTTTACCCACGCATCTGTGGTATTATTATTATAATGAACTAGAAGTGAACCTGCCATGTCTCATAGGCGTTCGTGAGGGATATTGAAAAAAATATTTTTTATACCAGAAAATAGAATCATACTTTAAAATGATGATATACTGAGGAATTTCCAATTAGGTACAGATGTGACTTTCCAGATTTTCTAACAATCCAATTTTTTCATGTATTTGCTCAAATTCAAATTATTTATGAAAAACCGATTTACATATGACTATAAATACTCAGAGTTAACCAAGGATCCATCCAAATCAACTGAACAGTATTTTCATAGTATTTTTTCCCAACAAATGTTTCACCTGATTCTCTGTTCTGACGTATTATTCATACACAAACCTATTTCAATAAATGAAACACCAAAAACTACGTGCATCTTACTACAAGACAAGAGTGAAAACTTCTACCAAATCGGTTCATTTTTGAAGAAAACTTGATATGCTTTCCACCGTCAAACATTAAACCAAATAGCTAATCTATGTGAGAGTGATCATTAGTTGTTTTTATCTCCTGTTCACGTCAAAAAGGTGAATGAAAGAAATGAAGAAAGGAAGAATTTCACATATTTTAGAGTTGAGAAAGTTGACACATAGAGGGAGAATTTTTCTTGAGGATCCAAGTTATATCATCATGTTTCTCTCAATTATTTTTTTCATATTCCTTTCTGAATGAGTTAATATCTGTAAATATTTTCAGTGATATCAAATGTGCGAAGTATTTTAAAAAATGAAGGTAAGCGCACATTTTGGGTTTTTCCAGACTTTCCAGGAACAGAATGTTCATATATTTGCTCAGCTTTGTTTCATAAGAATATTGCTTTACAAGCCGTAGTGATAGTTAACCAAAGTATTAACACATATTTTACGTGATTCGGAAAAGTGACACAACTTTTTCATTAATGAAGTGATTTGAATAAATTGAACACCAAATTCGATTGGGCCGTTTTTGAGATTAACGCGACAAACAGATAAAAAGACAAACATTTTTATTATTGTACCGATTTACGATCTTTCTCTTGGTAATTTTGATACATATTTTTTCCAAGCCATAACAATTATGTTTGAATTTTTAATGTTTTTAATCGTTCTATTTCTTCTAATGAAATTTTATTCAACTGAAAACCCTCATTTTGTTGAAAATGTCATTACTTATATTGAAGAAATACTAATTGTATTCAATTGAATGTCGTTTCAATGAAGAGGGTTCGACTTAAGCAAATTCCAGAATGATCGAATCAGAAAAAGTCTTTATCTTCAACTCAACTGAAAAAAACTACTTGAAGAATAAGTTTGGCTCGAATTGAAACTGAAATTGAGGTTCATTCTGGATAATTTTTTTCTCCTCCCGATGAACCTGCTGTAAAATGAATATAAAAAACGCGACCCATCATATTGAAATCCGATAAGATCTGAAATAAATCCTTAATGAAGTTTAAATGAGATAATGAAATTCAATTATAAGGATTGGAACGAGAATGGATCTTATTTGATTCACAGTAGGTATTTTTGCTACTATTCATCAGAAATAAATAGTATATTTTCCACTAATAAACAATTATTATGTTTGATGCCATAATAATATTCACATTTTCAATTGTTATTGACTAAGATATTTAATGTTGTCTTTGTGTGAGTCTTACCACTTGCAAGAGAAATGACATTATTAGTTTTAGAATTGCATTAATAAAATACTTAGGTATTGATTTAAATTAATTTATAGGGAAATGAGAAAGAAGGCTATCCTACATGAATCTAATGTCTTTCTTTCCCAAAAATCTAATGTCCTTTCAAAATAAAATTTAGAACTATGTATCCTCTACTTTTTCCAACAGAAATCAAAATGATTTGCAGAGTTATGAATTTGGTAATATCTGGTCTTATTCTAGAATCTAATCTAATCTATAAGTCCCGCCTAGTAATAAATAGTATAATTATTATCCATTGTCACTTTCAGTTCACTACCTGATGTGAAAAACAATTATGAAAATTTACCTGGTCACAGAGGTGTATACTTGTAATACTTTACTCAAATGAAATCTTTCTTGTATCCTGAGTTTACATTTTGAAGTAAGTCCTCACAAACTCGGAGTTTTTCTGACTATTGATAAAAGTAATTTCATTACTTTATAGTTGTGAATTAGTTTCAATCGCAAGTGGGTTTTGGAAATTTACCTACTTCAAAGAAATTGAACTAAATCATTGAACAGTTCTATTGAGGAGAACAAATTCGGGCTAGTTGGCCGTGGCCGAATAAAACCTGAAGTAGTAAACGTTTCGTCCGCAACTGAGGCATACATCATCAGTGGTGTATACGTTTACTGCGAAGACGAAAGTCTCAGGAAATCGTTCGTTAACTGACGAAAAAATATGGTTCATTCCCTCTTCTATATTTTTAATGTTTTGAGAACTAACCTATTATCTTTCACTTTCTTTTACTTACAAATGTTCGTGTTTGCTCGAGGTGAATAATTTTTCAGGCTCTCCGTCTATGGTGCATCACTGTATCTTGAATCAACACCTCGTATGGTGTCCATACAAATGTCGCAGGGGTGTTGGCAGCCGACGACATATGACAGCACACCTTCCATTCATGGCTGATTGTTCAAATAGCTCGACTCGGGATTTTTTTCTGTGTATATTCTCTCTCGCTCAATTGCCGACCAAGAAGTCATATTTATTTATCTAAAACTATGAATTTTCGCATTAGATATGAACATATAGTGTCTTTAATTTGCTTGGCTACAACTATAATTGAAATAAAAATTGTTCCCCATGAATATGACAAGTTATAAGTCAAGACGTATGAAATAACTGTTAGCGATTTTATTGATGGTTGGTTTATCATTAAAAAAAAATCTGAGAATGACAAGTACCTTGTTATTCATCAGCCTTTATGAACATTTTTTATGGTTTTTAAAAGGTTTTTGTAGCAGAAAATAGACTAGTTTTGTATTTCTATTAGCACAGCAACGTTTAGGCTTCCAGTTTGCATAAGAGTATAGGAATTGAAGTTCTCAAAATCATTTGGAATATTTTCAATTTTCCTTCAATTCATTTTTAAAATGATAAAGAATTTGGTGATAATAAGAAATACCATGAGAATTTATTTATAATTGCTTATGTATTTTAAGATACTTTCAACCATCCAGAAAAATTCCGATACATAGAAAAACCTGTAACCGATATATAGGAAAACCTTTTATTATATTTCTGACGTATTTCTTTACTTTCAGTATCGAAGATATCATCTGTTATTATTTTATATTCGACCCACATTTTATTAGCAGTACTACTACTGACCACCATTCCTTAGTAATGATAGAATGTGAATTTGTAGGACGTTCACTATTTCTGACATTCCGCCTCTTTTGGGTACCACCCTTATATAGAACAGCCTTTATGGTGATGGCCTCTTTGACCTGGACCCGCCTTGCAATTATTACCAAAAACTTGATAGGTGTGAGTCACATTAGGATTAATGGTTGTGTTTAAAGAGCGCTGCTTTCTATAAATTAAGAGTTCTAGGTTTTTGATGAAGATGTCTTTTGGATACTAGGAAGGTCGTCAAATGACCTGCTCTCCGAAACAATAGGGATTTTAGATTTGTTATACAAACTAGTATTCATCTGTTATTCAACATAAAATTATAATTCTTAATCCCTATGTTGGATACGATTTGAATTAAAATCTCTTTCAGTTCATCAGTATTCAGTTAAATACTATGAAATTATAATAATAAGGATTATATTAGTATGAAATGATGTAACTACATATTATTCAACAAATCACACTGTTCATACCATATCAAGTTATATTGAAGATAAGTGAGAGTATTTATAATAATAATAGACACAATGAAATAAAAGATACATTTTTTTCTCATCCATCTGCCCATTACATTAATTACCAGCTATTGTTATATATATATAATTATATAAATTACATAATCCACTCTCTTCAAGTATAACAGCAAAGAAAATATCGATGTTTATGCTTTTAACACGATATAAAATTTACATATTATCTATCAGTGTTGCCAGTTACACTCTGTGTACGGCGATGTCACCGATCCATAGAGCCTTTTGACGTCATTATTGTTTTGATGCGTTTTGATGGTTTCCTAGTTTCATCTGTTTAGCAAGTTTATGTTGTTGGTGAGAGGCATATAAGTTAGAAGTGTTTGGCGAGCTCAAAAACACTTGAAATATTGACAGTGTCATACGGTGATTGTACTCTGAATCAGGAAAGTGTTTACAAGTGGTACAAGGTATTCACGAAAGGTCGAGAGTTGTGATATAGCCGAAACTAACTGATATTGATTGTAAAGATAAATTACTCGTACCTATGTACTTGACATGTTGGATTATTTTATTCTTCATTCAATTACCTACTGTTTAAATTTCAAGTATACTGGAATCCAAAAACAGTGATTTATTGGCATAAAAATCTTGATAAACTGTAATACGAATAGGTAATTCTTGAATAACATTAGAACTCATTTCGAATTCATCTTTGAATATTAAGATTACTTAGGTAATTCATTTTCGACTTCATTTCCTGAAATACCAAGTATTTTTGTTCTAACAACAATTGTGTTGTAAGTTAACTAGTTTAGTGATTTTCTGAAAAAGGGGTTGATTGGGTAACAGTATGAATTTTTTCTTAAAAAAACAATTGTATTTTTGTTTCGTTTCGAATTTAATTAAATTTTTCTTCAGGGCTCTGTAACAATGAATTTTCATAATTCTACCTGCCACAAAACTTATACGATTATTATCGTTTCAGTTTCACAAGAAATAATGAGGGTCTTAATTAAATTACTTACCGAAAAGTAGTTTTTTGTGTAATACTATTTTAGACACGATTATAATACATATTAGACACGTATTTAAAAAATAAAACTAAAAAACATTGCAAAACAACCAACATTTCCGAGAAACACAAAACTACATGAAACAAGTAAATGGCTTTATCTGTGATTCTGATAAGGTGATCTCTGATATCCAGTAGTAAGGCCATCGACATCTCTTCTAGTGTTAACACTCTCACATTTGAGTATATGTATCATTTCACTCAAAAGTATTTTTGATAAATATGGTTGAACATCTATTATAGTTGGATGATCAAAATGAGCCTCTCATGTGTTCTAAAACTCGTGTTTTAAGATACCGTCCGGTTTGACCAACGTAGCATTTGTGACAGGTTCCACAGTTCAATTTTTACACAATATTGGATGAATAAAGTAAATTTCAGTTTTTGTTGAAAATTATGAGAAGTGTTTAATATGTCAGTTTGTTTATTCTTTGGAATGGAAGTAACAATGTCGTCAACATATCTTTTGAAAAGAGGCAATGAAAATGACAACATCTTATTTTGTATTTCTGTCATGACCAAGTCTGCACAAATGGGTGACATACACCAAAAATTCGTTTGTAAAAAGATCTATGGTTAAAGTGTTGTAATTTTAGTGATAGGTTTTTATAGTACAATCACTTAACTCAAACAGAATCCAGTCTTCTACTCATATCATTATTTTTGTTACTTGTCATAATGAAAAAGAAAGTCGACAATAAAACGGCTCCTGATGAAGTTAACTTGGATAGTGAAACGGGCGTCGAGAGTCAACGTTTTTGTTCTTCTCAGGAAAAAGTGTACCTAATCATGCATTTTATATAACTAAATCATTTGAAAATATTAATAACAATGATTGGGCTATGTTTTGAAAAACCTGACCGTAATTTTTTACGACTTTATCGTTTCAACTTCCACAGGAAACTAATAAATGAAATGTACCCCAGAATACGAAATCCTCTCACTGCTACAGTTCATTGTCTTATCGACCACATGTGCTTATTAACTTGCTCTAATTTTTGTATGCCCTTATAATTTTCTAATTCTAAATACGAGGCCAATTTCAGATTTTACTTCATGATTCGTGAACCCGCCTCTTCGGCCGAGCTAATAATACGTTCTGAGCTTGATTTATGGCGAAACTGTTCCACGTTTTTTTATCGAAAACAAATCTTCGATTCCGGCAGGTTTCAGAGGTTACAAAAAGAAATAAACATTTTTCATTAGAGACCAGTTCGTGGGGGAAATCGCGGGGTTTTTTAGTTCATAGACTGCGTTCACTGGAAGTTTATTCATCATTAAAAACTATAACAATCGCTAAATCTGGTTAGACGTTTTTTTTAATCGCTCCTAGCTTTCAAAAGTTGAATGATTGTACAGGCCTGTATCTGCAGAGTTTGTTTCGAATGATATTTTTACAATTTTTTTTCGGTAAGACACCAAGTCTTAAATGTATGTTCATTATAGAGTGAGAGAGGTAAAAAAGCATGAATTTGGGGTATAGGATCCATTTTAACACCTTTAAGATAAAAAATATACTTTTTTATTACTTTTATAAGTTATATATTCAATCAATATTTTGATGTACCGAAGACCCTTGACTTGTTTTCTTGTTTTTTCGTAATCTTGCTATGGATTGTGATTTAGCAACTCTCACTTTTTCTCCTGAATCATCATTTTGTAGTTCTAGTAGTTTTCTCACGATCCATTTTGTTATTTTCACCTTCCTTGTTCTTTTATTACTGTTACCCTTCTTCTTTTCACTTTAATGTTCTCGTGTTTTACGTTTTTGCTATTCCATGTCTCTATTCGTAACATTTCCAATAAAAATTCAGCCATAGATTTATTTATACCTAACCCTTTATTTCCAACATGTGTACACCCAATTACAGAACATGTTGAAGAAAATATGCTGAAAAAATAACATTATTAGATTCATGTGAGTATTTTAAATGAATTAGTGTCCACAATAAAACGATTGAAAATTATAGGAAATATTTATAAATGAAAGGTTCTATGTAATATATAATCCATGATGAAAAACTTTCATTAATATCACACATGTTATATACTGAATGAAAATTATAACACATTATATTTATTTATTAAATTATAAAAAAATGCGACTGTAATGAAGAGTCGACGTGTTTTCAATGATATGACATCAAATTGGTTCAAAAGGATAAAATAGTCAATTCCCCATTGGGGCTAACTACCTGTAATGCAAAAAAAAAAGATTTCAAGAACTTCCTTTGGATAGCTTCAATTTGCTATGTATGAGAATTATCGCCCAATATTCAAGTTTGGATCTGACACAAGCAAATTTATTACCTTCATATCATTGAATTCTCCAGTGTTCCTCATTATGAAGCCCAGGATTCAACTGGAAGATGAAACACCTTGGTCTGTATGTGAAACAAAAGTGATTTTTTGATGAAAATCAATGCCAAGGTCATTCATTTTATTAACTCGACTGATCGTTATCAATTTTATGAGTAATTTGTATTAGTTTTTGTGGAAAAAGACAATACATGATATTTAGCAATGTTGATATTCGAATGATTATTGGAACCCAATCTCCTTAATTTTGTATCACTTTGAATATTTTTGAGTCATTGGCTTTGAGCAGTTTTGAATTGAATTTCAGTTAAACCGTTAATGAAAATACAGAACAAAAGAGGTCCTAAATTAGAGACTTGGGGCACTCCGTAACTGAAAGTATATAAACCAATTTTAAAGCTTTCATACCCTACATACTGTTTTGTATCAGTAGGTAATTTGATATAAGTTTTACCAAACTTGCAGAAAAACCAAATTCTGATAGACGTTTGAGAGACGCCTGGCAAAAGTGATAACTTGAACTGATCCAAGTTGAACTGTTTGATACTGACATTGTTAAAAGAGAGACAAACTCGGGTTATTACTTAAATTTTATGTATATTGCACAAAAAATTATTACCATCATATTTTAAAGCCACGTTTCATGTAGTAAAAGCATATTGACTTATTAATAAATCCTTCCGTCAGGAAGGTTAGTTCAATAGTATAATCAAGGTTAGGATCAAATTTTGTATACTCACTTCATGAAGTGGTGATACTTTTACGTTATATGCTAACTGTCAACAGTGTATGTTGACCGCACACTGAACACTGAGTCAGGCAAAGACAGGCGAGAGAATAGTTTGTCCGAAATACAGCTAGTGTGGAAGCCAGACATATGTCTGTCTGGCTAGCTGTATTTCGCCGTTATGCGTTACGTTACCAAGCGGTTTACCCTCCCATAGGAAGTCATCACTTAAAAAATATGAAATAAACAGCAGGAATGCCAATATCAAACTGTAATATTGGAAACATAATTACTTAGCTAGAGAAAACATAACATCACGTGCTTGTTTTGGATAAACTGAAATATTTTGACAAGCGTACTGGGTATAGAAATCTTGCGCCTACCGCCATAAAAACGGGAATAGTTCTCGATTGTTTTTGGTACAGAATTTATCTCGTGGAAACCAAACTGCGGCGTCAACGGCATTGTGACGACATTGGGCCGGACAACCACCTACCAGGCCTGCCAACTACTCTTTTCTTCTCCTGAATTATGACGTCATAATTCATAAAATGCCACCAGCTTTGTCGGAAATACATTTTATATTCGGGAAATTTTCAAGTTCACTTTCCTCTCCGCGTTTTTCCTACATGCGAAATGATAATGATTTTACTAGTGGCGGAAATTCGGATTTTAACAACTTTTTTTTTTATTTATGCAGTGTTCGAAGCCATCTAGTCCGAGTAACTTTTGAAGATATATCTTAGGTGAAAGTAACAAATCTTTGAATATTTCACTACTCCACAATTGTAAATTCATCACCCTGGAAAATATTTACCAAGTGAACTGGAAATATGTAATTTTCATGGAACTTTGAAGTAATCGATACTTGTATACAAGGTGTAACCTTAGTACGAAAATATTCAAGTGACGTATTCCTAAGATAATTTTGAGAAAAAAATATATCATGAACTTGTGTACTGAAATGCATTATTTCGGAGATGCGAGGTGTTGAATTTGAATCTTTTTGTTCGAATTTTAAAAATAACTTTTGCAAAAAAAGGAGCGTGGTGTCATCCGCAAAGATGGTAAAAATTCCTTGAATTGAGAGAGTAACCAGGTCATTTACATGAATAAGGAAAAGAATCGGGCCTAGTACTGATCCTTGTGGCACGCCTCATAAGATATCCTTAGTGTGAGAAAGTTTTTCGTTTGATCTTCCTAACTGTTTTCTATCACTTAAGGGAGACCTGTCATTACACACTCCTTTAAAGCCACAATGGTTCAACTCTTGCAAAAGAAGTTCATGATTTACACGATCAAGAGCTTTGGAGAAATCGCCTTTTACCTTCTGAAAGCCAAATTGACTGTTGGTTAATATATTGTGTTTATAAAGAAGAGCTAATATCCTTTTTTTACCATTTTTTCTATGATTTTTGAGAGTGTTGAGAGCATGGAGATATGTCTGAATTTATTTGGATCTTCTGCATTACCATCTTTGGAAATAGGAATTACAAGAGCTGCATGCAGATGATGCATCATCTTTTCTGGATCTTCACAGTTGTAGTAAATTTACTTAAAAGATTTCAAAGAACAAATTGAGATGAAAAGTGGAATGCATTCAGTTTTTCCCTTCCAACTTGAGAACTATCAAGAAATGAATATGAAATATTAACAATGTAAGACGGCACTACATTGAGGTGACCATCGTGAATGTATAAGTTGTAAAGAATTCTGTAGGAAATTGAAATGATTTATGTTTTACGCAATGTGATGGAGTTAACATTACCTTTTTTGGCGTTACTTTCGATCGTTTTTGATAAAATCATTACATAAAATGAAAGTATAACAAATCGATGTCTTTACATGGGGGATATTCGGGAGAAATATTTATTGCGGGATCTCTATCAACGCAATAGACTGAAAAATCAAATGATTAATCACTCACCCTGTATGACAACCGTTGCTAGTCTCCGAACATGATTCGGGGTAGAGCAGAACACAACCGAAAGATAAAATTTCGTTACAAACTGATGCCATTATCAGATTGTAATTAAAACATAGAGCACGTAGGGCAAAGTAATTGGCTAATTCTGTCGGCTCTATTGTATAACAGAGGGCAACCGCATAGCAAATCACCCCCGTGTTCGTTATCTTTCAGGGCGAGGGAAAGTCAAAGGTGGAGGGATGGCAAGGGCTGCTGGAAGGATTTTGGAAATGACGTTTAAGCCGGTTGGAGCAAGGTGTGGCATATTTGACAAATTGATATATTTTTTTTTCCTCTGTTTCAATTGCTAAATATTTCCTTAAGGTTCTTGAATAATTGTTTCAAAAATGCTATTTTGAATGAATATGTTCAATATATCTGTTTTCTACCTAAAATCTCCAGCAAGGAAATTAGCCAGGAGTGTTAGCAATCGTTAGGAAGAAATGTTCTAATACGGGGGTCTAACAAAAAATTCATTTATAGTAGTTCATGTACTTAAAAGCTCATCAGTTAGTTCATACACTTCCACTTCAATCATAGACCACCTTCTATATTGAAGGTGTGGTATAAATACCCTTCTACTGATTCAAATTGTGACAACTTCCTCAAAATAGAGCTATAAATTGGAGTTGGAGTGAAAGTTTCATTATTGAACTAGCCATCAGTCGAAGTTCGGAAAAATAAACGATATTTTTATAAAATAAGCTGAAAATCCCGGGCTGGTCAGCTATATCTAAGAACTGAAAAGCGACCCTTTTTCAATTTCAGACAACAAATAAAAATGATTAATTGGTGTTTCAGATTTTAATATAGAAGTGACTCAGACATAGATATCAAACTGCCTAGGACTCAAGCCACCATATTTCTGGTGGAAATTTACGTTTTTCATTCCGGTTACTAAGATAGGCGGAGAAAAATTTCACACATAAATCAATGAAAATATTTTTGAATAGCAGAGGGACTCTGGAAACACTTGGCTATATGGCTTGAAAGTTAGTAATGCTATGCCAACAAAATTATTTTCAAGGAATAATTAAAAAATTGTCTCTAGTCTGGATTCCTGGCAACACTGGATGAAAGGTAGTTAAGTTTCTGATTCCAAGAGAAGACATGAACACTGTAAGAAGTGTCAATAATATCACTTCAGGTTTTGCCAATCAAACACACAGTATTTACACTGCAAAAAAATAAGATTTCTGGTCAAATCTATCAAGATTGGCCTAATCTATGGTCATTATACATCCTTTGAAGCATCCCATCAAAGAATTGTGCGACTACAGGAGAGATAACATACGTTTTATAACAGATTCAATAATGATGACATGAAAAGAATTGGGCTCTCGAAAGATTCGACGAGATGTCTCTGTTTATAAGATGATGAAAGAAAAGAGTTCATATTTCGCCTGATGCCTTGCCGCGATTCGAATCAAGTTTTCGATATTCGACAGTTACCCTCTTGCCATCCGACTTGAAAAATCACCCACGGAACTTCGTTGAGAACCTGGATTTATTAGGTGAGCGCTCTCGTAGGTTGCAGTAAGGATTGAACAGATTCACCCACTTTGACTGTGAACCTGATATTACCAAAGTATTTAGAAGTAAGTAGCTATTTTGACATTTTGGAAGGTATCCTTTACCTATGTCAACTGTACTTGAGTATTGATGATTCTGATGAGAATACTTTTCCTAGATCTGAATCAAAGCAAACTGTTGCTTCACTCGTTTTGTCAACCAAGTTAGCATCATCAGGTGACTACTGAAAATAAATCTCATAACTTAAAGTTAGTGCCCTTTGTATCCAGCTAGGGTTGACACTACTGAGGGTCAATCAATGAGTTCATAGTATCTATCACTGAGTGTTATCATATCTTGATTCCTTATTGTTGTATCGATAACTACTCGTAACTACCTGACATTTTCCTGCTCTCCAGTTGTTATTATTACGTAAAAAATTGTCTGTTTGAAATGAGACATTCGCCACTGCACATAGATTTTATTTCATTTCTTTTTAATTTCTGAACTTTCGAAAGCTCCAAAAATCTTATTGTTATGCACCGGCATCAACAATTTCAAGCGTTTATAATTTATTCTGCATGTTAAGCGGCATAAGATTCATCTGAAATATGAAACGTGTTCCTCAAAGGACTTATTATGATCCGCCTAGTATGACCAACATACTCTTTGTCGCAATATTCACAGCTGATTTCGTCATTCCCAAACTTTTCTATTTCCAGCATTTTGTTTTTTGGGTTGCCCAACTTTCATATTGTATTTTTTGAACATTCGGACCAATCCAATGGTGCAAATGGTGAAATTTGAAATTTCGAGTCCTCCTGAAAGGTCCAAATTCATATAGAAAGCTTCGACACAGTTATAGAAAATCAGTTTTAGTTATCGCTAGATGATGCTGATTTTGTACTTGAAACGCGCGTCAAGATATAAAGTTTCAGTTCTGATGTTTAAGAAAAGTGTTTTCATCAGATTTCAGAACATCATTTTTATTCTGCTGAAGTATGAGTTCAACTTGAGAAACATGAATTTTTATTCACAAGTTTTTCTTGGTAATTTTCCTGCAGTTTAAAAGTAACTTCAATTTTCATTTTTTCTTTTGGGTTTTTTTGATTCCATAGTGTCTGTTTTCTCAAGTATCTCACAGAAATGATTGCCTATTGTCATCATTGCTCTACTTTTCGTCTATACCTGAGGGAGTATTATATTCTGAGTGGCCACGCGGCAGGAAGTTTTATAAATTGTATTCCCTACCAACTTGGCAACATTAGTTCCAATTTCATTTAAATTTTGAGTATTTTTTAAGTAAATTCAATGGAGAAATTGGTTTGCAGAGGATATAGCATAGTCGAGTAGTTAATTTTTTATTTATCACTGAATATATAATGACGTGAAGCATCTCCGAAAACATTGTCGAAAAAAATGAGTTAATGTAATTAATCATGAATTACAACGGAAGTAGAGGAAAAATACCACAAGAAGATCGATAAAAAATATCATTTTGTACCTATAGAGTAAGTATTTGCCAACATCACAGTAGTCTTCCACTAATCGAGCAGACCTTTTCCCTTCACGACCTTGGCCGTCACAGGACAACCCTCTTCAAATTATCCTAATTACAGGCCGACATATCAGACATCCCTCTTTCGCATCGTTAAATTTGAAAACATTTTACTTGTAAATTCGTATTTTATTTACTCCTAATCTGGCAGTCTGCTTGGAAAGGTCCCAATTAGATTCAGATTCAATTACTAGATGATGTATTGATTGAAGTTTTGGTAAATATACATTTTTGAGGAGTATTTATACGAAGAAGTAGAAAGATGATTTATAATGATGAGGTGGATGACTTTTATACAGATTTTCACCTTAGACAATCTGAAAAATTCAAAAATTATAATGAAGACCTTTAGACAGGTGTAGAAAGGGCAAGCAGTTTACACAATAGTCAGTGGGCATACTTAAAGACTGGCTATAAATCAAATCATCTAAAGGCCACACTCAACTCCCGACACTGTAGGTTAACGGACTGACACCTATCAGGAAACAAGTACCCCCTTGGCTAATATCACGAAGGGTGTTCGATTATATCCGACAGGTGTCAGAGCAGAATTTTTCACTGAAATTATTCCTGTGGGCAATAATTTGCTGTTGAAACGTATTTCACAAATGAGGAATTTTGTTACAGCTGGTACCTGTTGTTTTGTAATCTGTATTATGAAATATCTCACAATAAAATCTCAATAAGTGCGTGTAACTGAAACAGATTCTTGAACTTTTTCTCGTCGTGAATGTATTGCGTTTCTAATTTCAATTCTGAATAATTTATCAGAAGATAATTTTATGATGGCATATCACCAATTCCATTGCGGTTAATAATGTTATAATGTAAATAATAAGGTAATTTATCACCACTGTCAAATTTATGTTCATGAAAAATTTACCAAAATTAGTCAATTATAAGTAACGATACGTTTACGTACTTTGAACATGCTGAATACCTATGCTTGGAACTACCCGTTTACCAATTACTAATCGCTAATGATAAAGGTCGGTGTTAATTTGTATAAATTGCATTGTAGTAATTCAATGTAAGGTACCAGTCCAAATACGAAACTATTATGTAGTGAAATGCGTATTGGAAATAAAGTCTTTATTAAAAATATGACAGAACTGACCGATTGCAATTTTTTATGTTTTCGAGTGCCTAAATCACGAATATATTCATGAAAGTACTGAATGTGCTCTATTTTTTATGACTTTTACGTATCTTGTATTTTTGATAATAATCGGCTCGTTAGTAAAAAAAAATATTTTTCCAGTCATGATTAGACTTCTGCGCAACTGCGCAAGTGCAAATATAGTAATGATTTATTCTGTTATATTTGTGGTATTTATATATCAAAAAAACACAAAAGAAAAATCACAGAAGTTTGTAAGTCTTGCGTTGAGTCTTTGCGGTTGTGGAAAAAAGAAAAACGTTCTGGATTAGACTTTGATATTCCTATGATCTGGATGGATTCTAAGAATCATTTCGATGATTGTAACTTTTGCGTAGTAGATGCTAAAGGTTTCAGTCGAAATTAAACGTGGGAATATCGAGACTTACAGTCTACAAAATGTCCTGTTTTACACAGTGAAAATCTTCCTCGGCCTATTTATGTTTCAAAAATGATTCGCATGCCCTCAGAAACAATGATGTTGTCAAATTCACAGAAATTGAATCAGTCTACCAGTGGAAGTGAACGAGTGTGAAATATCAACGCCAAAGTTGTTTTCTCAGAATGAACTCAGTGATTTGATACGTGATCTAAATTTATCAAAACAAGGATCAGAACTGTTAGCTTCAAGATTGGAAAAAAAATTATTGGCACCGACAGTTACAATTACAACGTACAGAACGCGAAAACGTGAGCTATTACAATTTTTTGATGAAAATGGAGGATTGGTATACTGTAATAATAATGCGAAGCTCCTGGACATGGGTTTGAAAGAATATAAACCTACTGAGTGGCGTCTTTTTATTGATAGCTGTAAAAGAAGTTTAAAATGCGTCTTACTGCATGATGAAAATATATTTGCATCAATTCCAATTGCCCATTCTACAAAACTCAAAAAAGAATACGAAAATGTCAAATTAGTTTTAGAAAAAATCAATTACTCGGAGCATCGATGGTCGATCTGTGTGGATTTGAAAATGGTTAATTTTTTACTTGGTCAACAAAGTGGATACACGAAATACCCTTGCTTCATTTGTATGTGGGACAGTAGAGCAAAGCAACGTCATTGGGAACAAGATGTTTGGCCTGAAAGAAATTCTTGAACTGTCGGTAAAGCTAATGTAATAAGAGAGCCGTTGGTGAGCAGAGACAAAATTATACTTCCACTATGGCATATTAAGTTAGGAATGATAAAGAAATTCGTAAAAGCTTTGGACAAGAAAGGAGATTGTTTTAAATATATTTGTAGAAAATTTCCAAAACTTGATATGGAAAAGTATACGGCAATTGGTGAAAGACACTGATTTCAGTAAAGTTATGACTGTTCCGGAAAGTAAAGCTTGGGAAAGTTTTGTGTTGATAGTCGAAAATTTCCTAGGTAACCATAAAGCACCAAATTAAGAAGAAATTGTACAAAATATGCTGACAAACTTTCCGATTCTCGAAGCAAATATGAGTATCAAGTTTCACTATCTTCGCAACCATTTGGATAAATTTTCAGATAATTTAGAAAATTAAAGTGAGGAGTTGGGAGAGCGGTTCCACCAGGATCTGAAAGTAATGGAAGAAAGATATCGGGATCGATGGGATTGATGGCCGATTACTGCTGGTCTTTAAAAAGAGATTGTCCTCTGAAAAATTATAAAAGAAAAGCTCTTAAAAGGCGTATCATGGAAATATAACATGTTTTCGAAATTTCCATCTATATTTAATTCAAAGTATCATATTTTTTTTCCAAATAAAACTGAGATTATAAATATATCTGTTATTTTATTTCTTGTTTTCGAATTTTTGTAATGAAAAATGAAAATAAATATTTAAAAGAAAACGAGAGCAAATCTTACAAAACCATTGATAATTTCATGAATTGTGAGTATAAATACACCCAAAATCAATCTTATATCTAGGGCAACAAAACCACTGTAGACCAGTGAAATGTATGATTATTACTCCGGATAACTTAGCAGAATTGTTACAAATTTTTTGTTTTCATTTTTGTTGAAATGTTAACTATAAAATGTGTGTGACAGTTCATGGGTGTGGTTCAAATATTTTCATTGCTCATTACCACTTCAAGAGTTTGAGTCTGCGATTTGAGTAGGGCCTTCGATTGTGTGGACTATCAGAAATTGATGAAGATATTGGAGAGTTAAGGCATAAGAGGTACACCATTCAACTGAATTTCATCCTTTTTAACAACTGACAACAAATTGTAACGCTCCAGTTTCAATATAATAGCCAAATTAAAACCATCGAAATGGGCGTTCCACAGGGATCGATCTTGGGTCTCATTCTATTCATTTTGTATGTGAATCATCCTGAAGCGATAACTGGTTCTGCTGATTATACTGCGGAAGCAGATACCTTTTCATTGTTTCTGTCCTCTACGGATAATGAATATTCACGAACGAAATGTATTCGGACAATTCATGCAGTTTCATCTTTTTTCAATAGTAAGAACATTAAAAAAAGTCAGATGTTGAGATTTCACCGTCGCCAAATAAATATTGATGATTTTGAAATCAAAGTTGGTGAAATTACAATACAGAATACACATGCAAAGGTTAGGTTTTTGGGAGTATCTCTGGATGAACATCTTTCTTGGAAGTTCCATTGCCAACAATCATCTTACAAACTGAATTCTTCAAAATACCTCTTTATTAATTTATGATCTGTTCTAGAAGTGAAATAGATGGCAAAAGATATTTTTATTGCACAAAAACGAATTTTGAGATGTATCGCGAGAATCGTGTAAAGCTATTTTCAAAACATTTCGTGTTTTGACGCTTCCATATCTCTTCATTTTCGAAAGGTGTGTCCAGGTTTTCAAAAATAAGAACACTTTTATTCGCAATTGATGTACTAATTTTCCTGCCAATTGACAATTCCAATACATTTAAGCCACGTCGAAAAAATGGAAATAAATAATGATTGATTGATTGAATCTAAGTATTTGAAACTGAAAGTGCTTGACAATAAATTATAACATAACACATGAGCTGAAAAGTTTGTAGAAAGACGTGTGGTTTCCAGGAATCATTCTGAAGAATCTTACTTAGAAAAATAACAGATGTCGGTTGATAAAATATCGCGTTTCATGGAATATTTTTTTACGTAAGTATTCATATTCAAATGCCTCTTCCTGGAAAACATTTGAATCTTGAGTCTGATTTGAATGCACAAACGTACTTCTGGGTAATGAATAAACGCTTTTTAAATAATAAATGTATTGTAAAACAACGCACGGACAAGCTTATATAAAGGTCACTAAGAGATGAATCAGTCGAGTTAGCTCTTTGTTTATCGAAGATGAAGTTCGTTTTTTACGCCCTTGTCTGTTGTTTAACATCTCGTGTTGGGGCATCGAGGATTAATCTACGTAAGTTTTGTTTTCAAAAAATAGCTGTAGAATGTAAACCGTATGATATTTTACAAAATGCCAACTTCCAATAATAATAATAATAGACCATGAGCATTTTTGCACGATTCCTGTGGATAAGGTAACACAACTTTGACAAACTTTGGCAAAAAAATATTGATACTTTGGAGGAGTTTCTAACAGACTTAACCGGAAGTCATATATTTCGCTGATAATTGACCAAAACAATCAACTTTTAATAACCTTTAATAACTGACCAGCAGAGTATTTCTCCCAACTAGCTGGTACTAGATATGACTCCATAGCCACAGGCACATTATATATCTCCAATATATTGGTAAGAAACCTCAGAACTGTGTTTATGCGCCACCATTATCAATTATCAAAATATTAAAAAACCGTACGAATATAAACACAATGCACTCCTTGGAGGGCTACTGAAGCATTGTCAAATTCTGAGGTATAATTCTGTATGAAATCAATTTGTCCCACCTGCTCAGCTTCTTGCCTCACCGTGAAAGCTACAGTGGGAGACAAAAGACAAATTTAGTAGGTTTACATTGAAATTGCGTGTATCAAAAATAAAACTGGACCCAAAATAGACCCTTGTGGAACACCTCAAGTGATAGTTTTCAATAAACCAGCAGTTTTGTTAAGCACACAAACTATTTGCTGTTTCCGAAACAACAGAGCATTTATGAATAATCCTTTCAATGCCGATGGTAATGGATTTTATTAAAAAAAAATCAAGAGTAACTATGTATGCCTTCCACAAATTGAGATGTAATAGTCCACATTTCATATTCAATTATTGTTGAATATCGCTAGATCTGTGACAGTCATACTGACCTGGATACAATTTTTTTTTATTTATTATTATATATACTTTATTGTCCAAAGAAAAAAATCTTGTTGACAAAGTTAGTTAATAAGTATAAAAGAATACATAAATGTCATATGAATATAAAAATATAGATAAAATACAATACAAAACCATGAAATTTTACAGTTACTGGGGAAGGTGCCTGATTTTGATGAGTTGTTGAATATTTCTTTCTTAACTGGGGTCAATTCTGATCTCACATAGCTTATACTCAAATTTTATCGTATGCAGAGGCAGAGGTTTGAAATATCATCTTCAATTTCTGCTTCATTTGAAACAGTTCATAATTCTGGTCAGGACCTTCTGTCTTTTTACCATCTTAACTGATAATTGCTTCTACGATTTTGTTTTATCTTGTTAAAGTTTGATAATAGATTTCCATATACATTTGGGAGATACATTCTCAATTTCTTTGTTGCGAAATTTTGTTTTGCATCTTTTACAATTTGTTCAACTGATTTGTTGTTGCATTTATACCCACCACTCTTTTTGTGGACTCTTTTTCTTATTAAAGAGATGTATATCTCTTGTTTCCATCATTTCACTTATTTTCTGTTTCTATTTATAGAAAAATAGGTGATGAAAAATGAAAAAGAGTCTTTGTGTCGTTACTTTGAGAACTGCGTATTGCCGGATGTTGATTCAGCAAGTCAGCATTGACATTGATCCATGTCACCTTGGGTATGACTAGAGAATATTACTGGAGTTTTTCCCAACACCAGTAATATTCATAACTACACTAAAGGTTCCAAACAGTACATCATAATGACTAGAGAAGGTCAATGAACAACATATATCATTCCTATTGATAAAGTCGCACCTCAGTAACATTTTCTCTTTATTGCAGCTCCATATCTCAAGCCTTGTTCGATCAGTTCCCCCGATTTCGAAGCATGTTGCCTTCAGCATGGAAGAGATGCATTGCCAATGATTTTGAAAGGCGACAAAAAGTTGGGGATACCGAACCTTCTTCCTCTAGTGGTGCCGCATATTCTTGTAGATGCTGGAAAAAATTTGAAGATAGCTTTTGATGATATCCACGTATTTGGACTAGATGGAATCGATTTGAAGCAAGTGAAGTGAGTAGTTTTTCCTCAAGTTAACATCAACGAGGTGATATCGATCATCTCTAATTTTTCAATTGGAAAAACCACTACGCGTAAAACTTCATGCAGTATATGCGAATCAGTTTGCAGCAATTAGAGCACTTTGATCCTTTCACATCCTGAAGAAGTTGCAATTTCTCAAAAGATTCATTTTCACATTCTTTCATTTCAAAAACGAAACAGACGCGTAATTCGAATGATACCGACCAAAAATTTTTTTTGAGTAAATACAATGCTTCAGAAAACCTCCCTTAAGAAATGGTTCAGCTAAAGGAGGCGTGACGTCACCAGATATACGGAATGCGGAGCCGGCTAGGAATTGCATTAGTTCAAGACGTTTCTGTGTATGAGGTGTGGTTGTTTAATTATTGTTTTCATTTGCTAATGTTGAGGATGTTTTGAGGATAAAAAAGTCCCAAAAAAGTATCGTACATGAGATAAACATTTATTTATGAATATTTCTTGCATACATTCTCTTTATAAACCTGTTTACGAGTCAAACGATTAGAGAAAAATTGGCTGGAAATCACTTAACGACATCATATAGATGGGAGGAGGAAAAAATTAACATTTCAACGGACCACACTTTAAAAACAACTAAACAGTTTATTGAGAATGGATAAATGTTTATTATTTAATGTCGCCACTCGAGTGGAACGGTACAAGCCTATTATTTATAAAAAAATAACTAAAACCACTAGTATTATTTCTTCAAGCGTCAAATTCTAGACCAATTTGATATAGGAGCTCAATATTCAAGAATTTCAGTTCTGTAGTCATCAAGTTTTCCTGAATTTTCACTGAACTAATCGATTCTATAATTTTTCACAGAATTGATACAAAAACTAGGAAAGCAACACTGAAGTTGGATGTTCCTCAATTGGAATTGATTGGAAAATACGAAGTTGATGGAAAACTGCTAGTTCTGCCCATAAAAGGAAAAGGAGATGTGAATATGACAGCAAGTAAGTTTTTGAAAACAGTACTAGTGCTTGTAATATAAACTTATATGACAAGGAAAAATTCATTCGGAATTAGTTTTCACGTAATATATTCCAACCATCCTTGATACATACTTTTTAAAGGAGTTGAAGAATTCCTTTCCATGTCACTTTGACCTACAGATTTTTTGGAAGATGTCAGCTTACCTGAAAAAATGTTAGCTATAGTTTCCTAAAGAGTTCTAGAAACAATATCAGCTCTCAGAATGTTTTTGAACCTACCGACATTTATAAATTGAAATTTGAGCTGCTTTTCTGTTTCAGTTATTTCAGTCTTTTCTGCAGCTTTTTAGATACTCAATAACATCTGAGACATTGATGCTGACTGTACGATATTAGCTTGTTTGAAACATTCTGTTAGTTTTTATGAGTCTCATTTGATCAATTCGAAATCACTACACGTTTGCCAACGTAAAACAAGTCGACTGATTTCTTCAGCATGAAAATTGTGTACTTGGAATTTTGGAATAGGCCGGTTTTGCCAGGTCCTGATTGGCGAAGATTCTACCAGAACACGATATGTTGAGCACTTCAAATTTTCTACCTGTAGAAGAATATTATATTATTTGACAATGCTATTTATTTATCAATTGGTAAATACACTTCAACTGAAAAGTTTTGATGATTATTATGTATTTGATGATAACATAATCAACATACGTTAGTACAGTGCAAGACAAAATCAATTATTTCTGTTAAATATAATCCGTACTGGAAAATTTCTTTTATAATTTTATTTTCGAATTCAACAGTTTATTCAATATTTCGAAGTATACAAAAAATATAAACAGCTACAAAAAATAAGATTACGACATTCAAATGTCTTTCTCACGATTACAGTCGTTATAATATATTCAATAATAACGATGTACTCGGTATATCGTTATTATATATGTACAATAATTCATCTGTCTGTGCTGTTTTAGATTTTGTGAATTGCATGAAGATTAAGATTTCCTTTTTAAAGTAAACTATCTAATTACGACTGATTAAACTTTTTTTCCAGTTGGAGGGCACTACCAATATGACTTCGAATTTTCCACTGAAAAACTGAACGGCATAGATCATTTGATAGTTTTGGACAATGACGTTTTGAAATTTGAATTGGAACGAGCAAAAATTAGACTTGATAACCTCTTCGATGGAGATAAAGTATTAGGTGAGTATATGAAACAACTTTCGATTTATCAACTCTCAATTTTCGTCTGGTATTGATAATATTTCGTGTTTATTTTCTAAACTATCCATAGTGGGATAACTCCAAAATTACCATTTTCCTGCTTAATCCTAACCTAGATATTATCAGTTAACTAGTAGGCTGGGTTAGCTCCAAAGTGAGTGGGTCTATTCGACCCTCCACCGCAATCCGCAAGGGTTTATTGTGGCTCACACCTATTCACACTCGACCAAATAAACCCAGCTTCTTAACGAAGCGGAT